>CAKOAT010727376.1:103330-159514 GCA_932364175.1 Eruca vesicaria subsp. sativa | reverse complement strand
CTCAGAAGACTACTTTCAAATATCCTTTTGTTTTGAAAGTATGTACAGATTCATGCCACTATATTATTTAAACATATTTTTTTTAATTTAAATCATACAAAAAAAAATATTATGGTACATTTTGAAAATAGGAATAACAAAGTGTTTAGTAACAAAGTTGGAAATCGTCAGGAAGTTCTGAGAATTGCTAAAGTGGAGGCAGAAGTATGAGCAGAGGCCCAACTCACAATTCATGAACAACCTAGAGTACCATGTGCTTTCGGATGGGAAACATTGGGGCATTCGAGGATCTGTTTCATCGATGGCGCGTAGAAGGAAAATGATAAGTTCTCGAGACAAGGATGGTTCTTTAGAGAGGTGGATTCTGATGCGAAGATGACGGGGGAGATGAATCTCCGAAGAAGCTTATCAGCTTTACATGCATGGTGTGAAGCTTTGATATGGGCTCTGGAATGTATAAAGACCTTTGATTATTCAGACGTAGTTTTCGCAACAGACTGTTCTCAATTGGTGAAGTGTCACTTGACCAATGACCAGGTTTTGCTACACACTTGGAGGAGTTCCGACGCAGTAAGACTTTTTTCTCTACCTTCAAGATTCGACATATACCAAAACTAAATAATCTAGTGGTAGACAAACTTGCACAAGGTGTTCGGCGTTCCCCTTTAGTTGTGTTCTATGTTGATTCCATGCCACCGGTTTGGTTATCTAAACCGGTAGGACATGTATTATAGTTTAGTTATTTGTTGTAAAAAAAAATTATTAAATACCACTATTAAAAGAGCCCCTTCTTTTAATCAATACAACTAAAACACTAGATTTTGTTTCGAGATCCCTTTAAATCTTGCAAATATTTACAGCCATGTCACTACTTTATTTGTAATCTCTATATTTTATTTATTTAATTATGTAACAAAAATATTTAAAGACCAACATCTTTTCATTATTTAATTCCCTGTAACTTTCCACGTAATATTTCTATATATTTATACTTTTTATTTCTTATGAACTAGTGAAACTTTTATAAATTAATAATGTTGTGATTATTCCAAAACAATAATTTTTTTATTAATTTATAGAAATTAGTAATTTATTGATATATTAATTGAATCAAATACTCAATTTAGGACTACCAAATTATATTATTTTATATAATTTTTAATGTATATTAATTTATAGAGTATTAATTTAAAGATATTTTATTGTATATGTCATCGCATTATTGTAGCACCATTATATTTATACACGAACATAAAGATGTCATCGCATTATTGAAAAAAATTATATTTTTTATTTATTATAAACTATATGTTATTGTTTACATATATTTCTAAAACACCATCAGACTCTGAAATCAGACTCTCTGCTCTCTGCTCTCTGCTCTCTCTCTCTCTCTCTCTCTCTCTCCCTCTCTCTCTCTCTCTCTCTCTCTCTCTGCTCTCTGCTCTCTCTCTCTGCTCTCTCTCTCTCTCTCTCTCTCTCTCTCTCTCTCTCTCTCTCTCTCTCTCTCTCTCTCTCTCTGCTCTCTGATCTCTTATCTCTGCTCTCTGCTCTCTGCTCTCTGCTCTCTGCTCTCTGTTCTCTGCTCTCTGCTCTCTGCTCTGTCTCTACTCTCTGTATAAACTATATGTTGTTGTTTACATATATTTCTAAAACACCATCAGACTCTGCAAACACTCACGTGCAACATTTCTAACTATCCAAATACACAGTGTATTACATATTTGTATAAAGCTTAAACTGTTTCGCATGCTGCATTAATCTAAATTCCAAACTTCTAACATATATGAACATAATATTAGTTAAATATGTTGAAACTTCACATCTTTAGATGGATAATATGAAAGCGGTCATATTTTTACACCCACGAATTTTATTACATTAAGCATGGTCGGTCATCAATAATATTATGGCACCAAAGTAATATTATAGGTCAATACCCCTAAGTCAATAACCTTTAAGTTATGAAATCCTAAGCTCCAAATCATTTTTATTTAAACATATTACTGACTATATATTTAAAACTTTACTTAGATCATCTATCTAACTATAACTTTATGCCGATAGTCAACAAAAAGTGTAATAGATAGATACTAAATTTTGAAAGTATACCGAGATATTTTTTAACTATATTAAATCTTTTTTTCTAAATAGTCGGCCTACGATCTTAGTTGCAAATTTTCTGCAATGTTAGGACCATTAATTTAGCTTAACTAAATTTAAATTTTTGCTCTAAATATTCGGAGTACCATTTTAGTTGTAAATCTTCTACATTAATGATCTCTATACATTTAAAAAATAATCTTTGTTGACATTCTCCTAATTTTACAATAATATTACAAGTTATGTCACTCTTATATTTATGGTTTGCTTTTAAAAATATTTTTTTCCTAAACCTTAGTATCATATATTTCCAACAAAATCTAGAGCAGTATAATGAACTAGACACAATTCGAAAATATATTTATAAAAGGAATATAATCAAGACTTATTTATAGTTCTTAATTATTTATATATATCATTTTTTCTATCAATTTTTTTATATATGTTCTAATTTCATAATAATGGCAAAAAATATGAATTTTAAAATTCGCTTTAGAAGGTGACAAATTATATAATTATAATTATTTTAATTAAACACTAGATCTCGACCCGCACAACCGTGCGAGTTTTCTTATTATTTATAATTTATAAAAAAAATTATCAATAAATAATAATATGTTTACTTATAAAATCATGCAAACTATTAAAATAATAGATGTTAAAGTATCATTTTTAAAAACAACATGAAAATATAAATTATCACTAGCAAATATTTATCTATAGTGTATATAAATAAATTTATGCAAATTCCAGAAATTAAAACTCTATATTAAAGAAGATTATAATTTAATTATTTTAAATTATAATTTATGTATCAAACTCAAAAATATATTATTTAGTAATAACAATCAATAAGAATATAAATTAAATATATAAAACAAATTACTATATATTAATAATGAAGAATAAAGAACTTAAACAACAAAATTATAGAGTTATATAATATATAACATTAAATGTAAATCATATATTTAATTTTTTATAATACTATCAAAGTGTTATATTTATAAAATGAAAAAAATTGTGTGGGTTAAACTCTAATATATAGTTTTTTATTTGGGATTTAGAAATATATAATGCTATCTAGATAAATTTTAATATCTTAAAAAAAAACATTTATATGTCGAATAAAGGATAAATATATGGGATAATATTATGGAAATACAATTTAAAAAGATGCCAAAAAGATTTTGTTGGATTTATTTCATTTGTATTTTAAATAGAAAAATAAAGATATTTAAAGATATTATCATTAAATTATGTAACATTTGATAATCTTCATAATCTTTTTAAGGAATAGTGCATTTTAAAAAAAAATCACACATGAATCTAGGTTGTGACTTCTGTTTTAATATATAAGATGATTGCATATTTTTCATCCATCTATTAGGTCTCAGATTTTATCAATTTTTTACGGGGATTTATCGGATTTTTAAATATGATTATTTTCTAAAAAAACATCCAAACCATTTATATATCGGATCATCAAGTTAACCGGTTTAACCGCGGATATAGGCTTAAAACACTGATTTAAATGAAATATGTTTAAATAAATAAAATTTCTAACAATTAACAACATATCTGTGATGTTGTTAATGAAATTTTTTATCATAAAATATCATGTGTTTCGAAAGCGCGGATCAAAATATAGTATTTGTTTAAAAGTAACAAAAATATTTGCTTTTAGTATGTATACATTAATTGATTTTTGATTCAACATTTATATATAGTTTTAATATATTATTTGGTATATGTAAAATATATTTCATAGAATTTAATTTGGTTTTATACATAATTTTACTAAATCTCAATAAAAAATATATATAATGTTAAAGAAATATAAAGATAGTTTCATTGTTAATGTAAAACAAACAATATAATTATTGGTTTCTACGTATATAAAATATATATACACATAAATTATTAATTTATATTTTTATAAGATTGTATATTTACATAATATTTTCTAGAAAGTTAATATCTTATCAATTTATTGATTTGTCATATTTTTGAACCGGCACAACTTAAAACCAGAAAAAAATATTAATTTATGATGTTTATCAATTTATCAAATATTAATATATAGGTTTTTACTATAGTTTTTTCGTGTTAGTATATGATATTTATCTTGTACTTGTAAATAATTTAAATATACTATGTGATACTTAACGTGATCAGAGCAAAAACTCGATTTTACGAGTGAAGTACCGATCAAGTAACGAATATGGACTAAATATCATGTAATTGTACGGAAAAACGGCCAATTCATATATTAACATGGGATCGCGGTTCCGATCAATACATATACTTACACTCTGTGCTAAAACATACATCAACTCAAATTATATTCAAATTTCATACGTAACCAACATTTTTTTATAAACTCATACATTAACCGTTTCTCCATTAGTCAAATGTGGATTTAACGGATGATTATGTGGGTTTATAAGGTTAATATGTGGAAATTAAGCCCAAAACGACATTGTTTTATTCAACATGGTATCGCGTCCCGATCAGTACACACACTCACACTATGTGCTAAAACATACATCAACTCAAATTATATTTAAATTTCATACGTCAACCAATATTTTTTGGTAAATTTATACATTAACTGTGTCTCCGTTAGTCAAATGTTAATAGAATCTTATGTGGATTTAACGGATGATTATGTGGGTTTATAAGGTTAATGGAAATTAAGCCCCACACGACATCGTTTTATTTAAAAAATATATATATCATTTTCATTTGGTTTAGAGGGGGATTCGAACACGGGTTTCCCACAATAACCCATCCCCCATTTGACAAATCTCCTATGTGTACTTTATTTGTTTAACAGATCATGTCTACATATTTAAGATTCATTGGTTCCAGATTCCCCAAAAAAATTGTATTCCTTTGGTATAAGAGGGGTTCGAACACGGTTCTGCACAGTAACCCATCCCCCACTCGACCACTATGCCATGTATGCTTCATCAGTTTAATATATCAGATATACACATTTATCATTCAACGGTTCTGGGTTCCCTCGAATTTTTTTTCTTAAACTCAAAATCTTGATGTCCTTTGATCTTGTTCACATCAAAAGAGGGTTTCAAGTCAAATTATAATTAAGCCGAGAAAAAGCAAGAACCTAAATTCAAATATAGATTATTTGGATTTAAATATATAAGCAAATTGAAACTTCGAATTTCCTAAAATTTAACATTTGAGCAATTCTCTTTTTTATACAAAACATTTGAGCACTTCTTACTAAACCCAATATATGTATGTGTGATGTATTAAAATAGAAGAAGCATACATGGCTGAGGGGTCGAATGGGGGATGTGGTATTGTGGGAACCTGTGTTAGAATACCCCTCTATACCAAATGAATGCTAAATATTTATATATGATGCATTAAACTAATAAAACGTATGTGGTAGAGTGGTTGAGTAGGGGATGAGTTATTGTGGGGAACCTAAGTTTGAATCCCCCTCTTAACCAAATTTAAATGAAGTTTATTTTAATAAAATGACATCATTTTGGACTTAATTTCCACATATTAATCTTATAAATCCACGTCATTATCTGTTAAGTACACATAAGACTCAATTAACATTTGACAAACAGAAACACGTTCAATGTATGAATTTACCAAAATGTGTTGGTTGAGTTATTGTGGGGAACCCAAGTTCGAATCCCCCTCTTAACCAAATTGAAATAAAATTTATTTTAATAAAACAAAGTTCGAATTCCCCTCTTAACCAAATTGAAATGAAAATTATTTTAATAAAACGACGTCGTTTTGGACTTAATTTCTACGTATTAATCTTATAAATCAAAGTCATCATCCGCTAAATCCACATAAGACTTTGTTAACATTTGACAAACGGAAACACGGTCAATGTATGAATTTATGGAAAAGTTTTGGTTGACATATAAAATTTAAATATAATTTGAGTTGCCGTTTTTGCTGTAATTGTACCTACCCTAGTGAAGGTAGAAAATGTTCTTAGGTCAGCAAAAATGTAATTCACCAAATAAAAACAGATAGCAAAGAAGACACTGAAATAAATTTCATTCAATGAGCTAAAAAGGAGCACAGAAAGAAACATACAGTGGCTATGAAAGATAAAAGGGAAGAGATGTATGTGCAGGAGTTAAACCAATAGATACACTATTAGTGCTTGTCGATATCTTCGGTTTAGCAAACATTGTAGAATGATTTGCTCTGGTACACGTTTGTGATAACGATACAGCTAAAACATACGTACGATCAACATTTCAAGAGGTTTTGACCACAGTTACACAGCTCTGAACATAGTATGACACAGGAAAATTATTTGGCTACCTATTTTACCTTAAACATCCTAAAGTGCAAGTAACTTAATTCAATAAAAAACTCCGACCTTCCGAAATTATGCCAATTTTGATCTTTAAATAGGTAATCTTAAAAGAGAATGGTAGGGGGTAAAGACAAGAGAGATTATCATTGAGGGTCACTTTATGTCTTTTGTTTACATTATAGATCACATTTTGCTACCGAGGTAGTTTTTTGTAACTAAAACTAAAACATTTGTTAGCTACGTTAATTCCTCTAACCAAAATGGCCCCATATTTTTTTTGTCACTTTCATCCTCTCTCAATACCAAATACCTTTTTTGCAGAGATTCAAGGCTGTTTGTTTTGGAGCCCCTCCAACCACCATCATATGTCTATTTATTTCTCACTAATCACAAAATCACGGTATGGTCTATGCTGCGAGAATCTCTCTATCATGTGTGAAGTCAGTATCAATCAAAAAGTTGTACTGGGTTGTCCAAATTGAAGGTTGCTCTTGCGCTCGGATTCTCATCTTCGTCTTGATCTCCTCCACGAGTTAGAGCTTCGTCAATCTCCAACAGTGAGATGCGTCAAGCTCCCATGGCGAATTCCTCCAGAATGGGATGACCTTGTTGTTGCTGCATTCGTTTCATTTTGTGTTAAAAACGTGTGTATTTATCAGAATCTCTAAAAATATGAAAAGATTGAACTATAAAATGAATGAAATCATGTGTAAATGAGTGAAAAAATCTTGAAACAAATGGAGGCGTCGTTGTTACAGAGATTAGAGTAGGAAGAAGATGACATCAGAATTACTATTATGCCCCTCATTAAGTTAAGTTGTTATCTACGTGTACAACGATTTTCATGTACACCAGTTATCAATCACTCATATGTACACATTATCGTAAATATCCACGTGTACACTGGTTACTAAATATATATACATGTACACGAGTTACAAAATTTCTTGTTCAGCTACATGTGCATTATGTGCACATATGTTGCATTATACATATGTCCATCGAGCCACAAAATCCAAATGCACACCCTATTAGCCATATGTATGTCGGTTTATAAATATTTACATTTGCACATTTCATAAGTGTTATATTTTAAACATGATTCAGTTCAAAATTGCCTCTTTTGATAAAAGTAGTATTTGCAAACTGTTTTGATAAAGTCAACGTGTACACATAATTTTGAGTGTCTCCATGTACATTAATTTTAAAAGCTTACATGTACATCGTTTGAATTGTACAGTGGATACATTTACATAAATACATTCTAGATGAAGAAATTGATTTATCAGTGCGACCAGTTTTGGTTCCATAACGAGCAAACACTCTGAGTGCAGACTTAGCACGAGGTCCATGTGTCATTGTTTTGTTACCACCAGTAGCACATAGCTTCACACTCACGGTCATGGGTTTCACATGCATTGTCGTGATTCTAAATTTCTGAAATTACAAAATATGAACTACATCTACATAAATGGTTTATAAAACTGTCAACTAGGAAATGCATATTCTCTTGTCTCCATACCTTGCATCATTGAGCAGCATCTTGTGCAGCAAGCATAAAAGCATATGGTGAAAACTCATCCCTGCGGCTTTCACATTCATCCTACCTACAAAAATCAAAATCAAGTCATGTAAATCCAATCCATAAAGATATACATAGTCTCTTAAGAGAAAATACCCAATTGAAGAGAAATTTGGTAACATACACTAAAACATAGTATCATCAGAGATACGCACTCTAACTTTTTATTCACTTTGTAGCTCAATTTCTTGCAGGATTTAGGTTACACATGATTTTGTGTACACATGGATAATGTGAAACTGCATGGTACATGTGGACACATGAGAACAAGAAAAAAAAGTTTAGTCTTGTGGATCCCTCTACGCCTTGGTGCAGAACTATTTACGCAGATGGGGCGACGTCTTTTCTCTATGACTCACAAAGTCTAAGTCTTCTGAGATTAAATAGAAGAATGCAGCGTGCCTTAAACATATCAAAAAGGTAAAACTTAATACATTAGTTCACTTTTTTTGGACAACAATACATTAGCTCACTAATATGTGCAAAATTCAAAGGTTTATTAAAATCTCATTCAATAAATTTACTATGTTTAGTTTTGTTTCTGAATTACATACTTTTGAACTCAAGAAAATTATGTTACCTGAAGATGTTAATTATCTCTATTTTCAAATCCTGGTCAATGTCAAGCAACTAAATCCAATTCATTTTGCATATGCTGGTCAATTTAAGGAATATACTATGTTTGATTTTGTTTTTGAATTTATCTTAAGAAGATGATGTTACCTGAAAAAACTGATCATCTCTTTTTTGAGCCCTAGTCCTTGTCAAGCGACTCAATCAAAGCATTTTGCATATATTGTGTCCATCTCTCTGTTTTATCAAATCAAGAAATCATTTCTCCCTTGTTCAAAACCCATAAACAATTATAGAAAATTAAAAATGTGTTCATATAAAAAAATAAGAATTGAATTTGTGTTAATGAAATTGCGAGATGGTCGAGATGTGAAAAGGGAAGTGGAGACTCCGTTACAAAATAAAAGAGACGTAATCAAGAAAAAAAAAAGTAAACTTGGAAACAAAAACTCAATTTATAGAGGAAAAGTATAAGTAATTGTAGTGAAGAGATAGAGGAACTTATGGATTTATGGGATTTTTTTTACTCTTTTTAAAGTTTAGTTAACTAGATTAGTTAGAAAGAAATGTTGGTTGTGAAAAAGTGTCTGAGGAGTCAAAAGTTACCCATGATATAATAAAAAAAAAACTAAAAAAGTGACCAACTAAAAAAGGGAATTTATTCCCAGATGTCCAGTGACTCTTACAAAATTCTTTAATCTCCTCTTATTAAAATATTAGTTATTATCTAAGTATATTTAAATATAAATCTGAGTTAAATACCTAAATATCCTTACGAAAATAGAGGTATTACGTGACCCAACCGCGATCCAAATGAACTATCCGACCCATATCCAAACATCACCTGGTGAAACCTAAAATTAGAACTCTAATGCCAAACGACGCTGTTTATCTTTAATTTCTTTTCTTCCCTAAAAGTCCACTCTCTCTCTCTCTCTCTCTCTCTCTCTCTCTCTCTCTCTCTCTCTCTCTCTCTCTCTCTCTCTCTCTCTCGTTCCCTTTGTCGACAGAAGCAAGGAGATCCTAGAAACAAAGGATCGATTTATCATTCTTCAAAATTGAACCTCAATCAAGCCTCCCTCGATATTTTTCACCTTTCTCCTAACTTTCTTATATCTCTGTAAGTGATTGCTCTTGATTTTCCTCCGTTGGTAATGTTTGAAACGAAACTAGGTCAAAACAATTGGGGGAAAGTTGTATGTTGTAGATGAATGTTGATTAGGGACTGGGAAAAACATATTAGGGATAATAAATTGAGAAAAATGTTGGTGAAATCTTATATACGAATCTATAATGGTAGAATGAAAATTCGGACCAAAATGAGTTGCGATTTTGTACTAAATTCTAGAGAAATCGGGTGTTTGATTGTTATTTTATTTGATTTGGTTTGCATTTTGAACTCTGTGATTAGATTTAATTAATTTTTTTTCCAGTTTTATGTATGTTTTGTGAATATGGTGTGTATGTACCTGAGTTATTGCATTTGAATCTGTTTGCAGAGGATGGTAAAGAACACGAAGAAGGCTAAGGGCAAGTGCTCGACCAAAAGCAATACCCATCAATCTGCGAGAGGTAGAAACCCGATTGTAGAAGAGGTCTGAGAAGAAATCCCAGTTCCAGAACCGACAGTGCATTCGCTCCCAGTCTCAAAGCGGTCAGGATGTGAGGGAACGTCTGCATCATTTCAGGTATGCGGTTTATATTCTTGTAAAAAAACGTGGTTAATGTTTGATGACTAATAAAATTGTGTGTGATTTCAGGAAAGGAAACCAATGCAACCTCTTGAGATGTACTTCAACAACTCTAAGTTCACGACAATTTGCAAGATACAAACTAAATGTTACGTGACCAAGAGTGTGGATGTCATCAAGAATCTTAAGCCCGAGGTGAACTGGTTCACAGAACACCCTCAGTTTCAGCATTTTTTCACATGGTAGAAGAGCCGAACCTAAAACTGATGGGAATGTGGATGCTACTCTTGCGGACCATTCGTATTGAAGAAGAGGATATTGCATGGTTTGGGGTTAATGGCGTGCCCATTCGTTACTCCATGAGAGAGCACGCCCTCATTTCTGGCTTAGATCGCCATGAATATCCGAAGAGACATTTAAAGCTGGGAAGCTACAAGTTTGTTGATAGTCACTTCAAAAAAAGAGAGAAGATCACTATAAAAGATGTGAAGCAGAAGCTGTTGACTATGAAGTCGTGTAGTGATAGATTGAAGATGGCTGTTTTGTACTTCCTTGGCCGGATTATCAGAGGGAAGCCGAAGGATAGTGGACCTTTAGAACAGTTCATATTGAGGATTGTGGACAGATTGGATGTCTGCGAAACATTTCCTTGGAGTCGTCTAAGTTTTGAGGATGCTATTAAGGGGATTAAGCCCACGATAGACCTTTTAAAGGGGGAACCTCATCCGACAGTAGGATTTGCTGAATTCATTATCCCTTTAGAGGTAAAAGCTTATCGTAATTTATAATTTTTTTTTATTTAAGATTCTAATGTCTGACATTTATTTATATAGATATTGGCGTTTGAGTGTATTCCAAGTATGGCGAAGGAATTTCGTGTTTCAGTAGCTGGGTGTCTTAAAGAGTGTCCTAGGATGTGCAAGAATCGGTTTACAAAGACTAGCATGAAGGGTTATCCGTTGGAAGATATTCATGCTGCTCTTGAAAACACAACGGTATTTTTTTCTGTTTTTTACGGCAAGACAAAGATATATGGTTGTATTATTATGGGTTGTAATCTGATTTCTTTTTATCCCTGATTTAAACTTTATGAAAATTTCAGGTTATTGACAGTATCTTGTTGCCAACAGTGGACGAGGAAGTCATGTTGGTTTGTATCATTGATGTGGAAGAAGAATATGAAAGAGAAGGTGGCCAAAATGACACTTGGAACTACTGGTTAAATGTAAAGGGGAAAGCAATCTGGTGGGAGAAAATGTATGAGTTGGACATGGCAGCACGAAAGTTCTCAAAGAAGAAAAACAAGAACAAGGGGGAAGAGGCTGAAGCATAATCCTCTAATACTGATATGGAGTCCACTTTGAAAGGTTTGGAAGAGAGACTTATGAAGTCTATGGCAGACGGTTTTGCTGATTTGAACACAAAGGTGGATACAAAATTTGAGACTATGGAGGTGAAGGTGACTGAAATTAAAAAAACCCAGCGATTTTTGAAAAGAAAAACAAAGAAGATGGAAAGCCGATTAACTTCTCTTGAATCACATGGAAATGAAGACATGGATTATGGTGAGTACATGGATTTTGAGGCGAGAGAGACAATGAATAAAGAGAAAGAAGAGGTTGAGAAGTTGAGAGAAGAAGTGGAGAAGAAGAAAGAGGTTGAACCAAGTGAGGAAGAGAATGGGAAAGAGGTTGAACCAAGTGAGGAACAGAATGGGAAAGAAGTTGAAACCAGTGAAAAGAAAAGGAGAACAGCGAGGATGATGAGGTTGAAACCAGTGAAAAAGAAAACAAGTACAGCGAGGATGATAAAGGAATTGAAGAGAATGAGAAAGAGGCTGAAGGAAAAGATGATCAAAAAGAGGATGAAGAAAAAAATGATCAAGAAAAAACTGAAGAGAAACATGTTCAAGAAGAGGTTAGAGGGTATCAGACAGAGGGAACTCCTACACAATTACGTGATAGGACTAAAGCAATGGCTGCGAGGAAACCACCACCTGGTCTGCCTAAGGTATACAAAACATTGTGGAGACGGGTTTATCATCATGTGGAGACTGTTGAGAAAGTGGCTGAGAAAATGGTTGAGGAAGAAACTGCGAAAGTGGTTGAGAAAGAAACTGAGAAAGTGGTGGAGGAAGAGGATGAAAAATCTGAGGAAAGTGATGAGAATTCTGCAGAGGAAGATGCTGAAAAAATGGTTGAGGAAGAAACTGCGAAAGTGGTTGAGGAGGAGGCTGAGAAAGTGGTGGAGGAAGAGGATGAAAAATCTGAGGAAAGTGATGAGAATTCTACAGAGAAAGATGCTGAAGAAATGGTTGAGGAAGAAACTGCAAAAGTGGTTGAGGAAGAGACTGAGAAAGTGGTGGAGGAAGAGGATGAAAAATCTGAGGAAAGTGATGAGAATTCTGCAGAGGAAGATGCTGAAGAAATGGTTGAGGAAGAAACTACGAGAGTGGTTGAGGAAGAGGCTGAGAAAGTGGTGGAGGAAGCTAAAAATCCCACCGAAAAAGAGGCTAAAAATACTCTGAAGAAGAGAAGGAAAACTGGGTTATGGTTGTTTACAATGGCAATGAAAAAGAGACTGAAAATTCCACCGAAGAAATCAGTGAAAAATACACTGAAGAAGCCATGCCTATGATACACTCTAAGCTCAAGACTAGGACGGCTATGGCTAAAGAGAAGGCTCAGATTGCTGCTGCGGCTAAGAAGGTTGTGACTGCAGCTAAAAAGACTGCTGCTGCAGCTAAGAGAGGAGCAGACCAGAGAAAGAATCAGCTACTTTGGTAGCATGTACGCCAAGGGAGAGGAGAAAACCTAAGTGGCTGTAGAGTCCTTTCCCCGAGCGGAAGACTGAAGACATTGAAGGACCGACGAAGAAGCGTAAAACAAAGTAGACTTTTCTTTATGTTTTACTCCTATTTTATTTATGTATTTTGGGATGTTTCAAAGGGATTCAAACTTGGTAGAACAATGCGTTTTGGATGTTTAAAATTTGGTGTGTTGCAAAAAAATAGGTTTGGAAAACTAGATTTACACGGCATATTATGCCCAAAAATGAGTTACTCGGATAACTAGATAGACTTTGTTTACTATGTAAAAAAATCACTATAAAATGTCATACCAAAAATCGGCTAACAGATGTAAAACGTGCAGCCATCATACATATTTTTATTAATAAATTTAAGACTTAGTAATACATAGTAGTCTTCAAGGAACTAGTAATACTACGTTACACATAGTGATACTTTGGCAAATTTAACGTTAATTTAGTAAAACCAAGATTAAAAAGAATATGTTGTAGTAGAACCTAATATTTTGTACCATGAATATCAGTAAAGAACACAATTACATGATCAATTTATGAGAACTAAGTATTTTTCATAGATTTTGGTTACTATAGGCTATGATGCACACAACAAGTATGAAAGTTAAGAAAGTGTTTGGGAGAAATGATAAGTTTTTTTTTAACTACTAAAAATAATTAAAAAAAAAACGCCGAATTCTACATATTTATTATATAGATAGGCTACTAATAGATAATATATGGATTATATATGCTAAAATATACGTACTAATATGTAATATATTGGTCTTTCAAATTATACTTAATAAAACAAGCAATCCTACTAGTAGTCCTAGCAGTCCGAGTAACACATAGTAATACCAGTAAGTCTAGTATTTCCAATAAAACAACAAATTCAAAATTCAACACTTGAACCTGAACCACTTCCACTTTCAAAATACCTGCCAAACCTCCTCTTCTGGCTCTGCCTCTACCTCTTGTGCTCCCTTTTCCTCTTCTTCCTCTTCCACGAGATTCTCCAGCGGATGGAAATCTTGTTTGTTGTGGTCTTCCTTTCTTGACATCATAATTTGGAAGAAGTACTTTCAGTGCTCTAACCTCTTCTGGTATAACCCAATCACTCATATGAGGAACCGGATATATTGTCTTGTGATAAGCCAAAGCCCATAGCTCAACCAAATAGTACTTACTACGATACTCAGAAAGATGGAGTTCCCTTCCCGCTTTATCAGTCATGAATGTGGCAGCAGCTACAGCATGAACACATGGATATTTGTCTTTATCAAATTGTTCACAGCTGCAAGTCATCATAGCCATATCAACGGTATACACCTTTCCGTCACTACCTTTCACACTGTACTCAAGATGGTAGCTGTTTAACTCTTCAACCTTAACAAACCATGCATCAACACATCTTTTAGACATTTAAGCTTCCACAATTGGCACAAGCTTTATTGTGGGTGGTATTTCAGCTGCCTCCTTCCTATGTATGTTAAACCATTCAGCCATTTTCGAAATGATAACATCAAACATTGGTAGCAAGGTGAACTTTCTTGCGTTTGCAATTACACCATTAAAAGATTCTACTGAATTGCTGGTGTCAACATTGTACCTATTTCCTTCAAAGTAACACCTAGCTCATTTCCTCTCTTCAACATTTTTGTCAAGATATTCAGCTGCACTAGGATACTTTCTGCGAAAAGCTTGATAAAGATTTAAGAACTCAGCCTCTGTATAAGCGTGTGTGCACTCCATAAACTTAAATGCACAAGTATCTCTGTTGTTACGGACGTGGCTCTTAACATTTTGAGACAAATTCCATATACAATACCCATGAGCGGCCTGAGGGAACACTGCAGCTACTGCATTCATCACGCTTATGTTTCTATCTGAAAGAAACACTAATCCCGGGACAGCAGATATCACTGACTTCAAGTGTTCCATAAACCACATCCAGCTATCATTTTTCTCACCATCTGCAATACCGAAAGCAATTGGGTAGGTGTGATGATTGGGATCCTGAGCAGCCACAACAAATAGAACTCCCCCCATAAACATTCTTGAGGTGTGTTTCATCCACAATGAGGACTTTCCTCATCGCTCTGAACCCTTCTATGCTAGCTCCCAAGGCAAAAAACAGATACTTAAATTTGTTGGCCTCGTCCACTAGCACACGAGTTACTGTGTCAAGATTCACCTTCTCGAGCATGTACATGTAACTTTGTAATAAAGAAAAGCTCTCTTATGGACTTCCTCGAACTTCATTAGCAGCTTGTCTTCTTCCTCTCCATGCTGTTGGGTATGATACAGTCACGCCAACCCTGCGATGAACCAAATCGAACAGAGTATTGGGAACAGGTGTGTCAACACTACCGGGATAATCTTGAGCCAACATAGCCGCAACAATTTGTGGTGTGCCTCTCCTTCTATTAGGGAGTGTTCTTGTAGTAACAACGGAACATGTATGCTGCTTGATGTAACTTGTAACTGTCCAATAATCTGAGTTCTGTAGCTTTGCAACTCGCACCCACTTGCAGCCGTCTTTCCGTCCTCTGCATTTTATCACATATCTCACTCTATCCGACTTAATTATCTCATACTCAAAACATTTCTGATGAGAAGCCGTCTGGATATGAACTTGTGCTTCCTCCTTAGATCTAAATTCTTGACCTAGAATCAAGTCCATACCATCATCCCGAGTCTGATAGACAACATGTGTGACTACAACTGTTGGTCTTACTTCTGTATCTCCCAAAACATGCTCATCGCTTCCGGTTAAAATTCTCATGCATCTCAACGTCATCGTAGAATGTGAGCACACCATTAGTACCATCTTTCTCAGTACCATGTTCATCACAAGCCTCTGTATCAGGAGAATCTCTATCAGTAGCCTCTGTATCAGTAGCATCTCTATCAGTAGCTTCTCTATCGAATAGACTGACATCAGTTTGATCGTCATCTTTTGAAAGTTGCACTGCATAATCCGTTTTGTATATTAACTCCACATGTAGAACACTTCTACACTTCTCATGATTTACTTGCAGTAGATAGCTAAACATGTCTTCATCATTCCATATATATGATGGCTTGTTCGAATTCAACACCATTGGAAAGTAACTAATCCTTGCTTCCGTCTTAGATTCATCTACCTTTAGCTTTCTGAGAAGACGCTCAACCAAACAAGAGTGTGTCACATCCTCCACTGATTTCTTTGTCACAATCGTGTGAATTTCATCTTCTCCTTCACCATCTCCTGAGATCCATTTTGTTTCACCCTCATCCTTCATATAATATCCCCCATAATCAAAACAAATGAATGTGCAATGCGGATTTTGCATTTTTCCTAAAACAAAATGGAATTATCATTATAATTATTATTATTAAGGAAAGTAAATCATTCTTATCCCGGGATAATCTTCTCTTTCTAATACAAATGCTTTCAAATCTACAAACATAGTAAAACCAGTAATACTAGTATAACTCTTTAACATAGTAATATTAGTAATACCAGTAAAACCATTTTGCCTTAGTAATATTAGGTATCTTAGTAATACCCAAAAATTGTTCTTCCACTAACTAAAAAACTTTCAAAGACGAATTTGTTCGGATTTTTCAGTACCCATGATATATACTATATATATCTTAATGAAATTACACAAAGAAAAATCATCAAAAACGTACATAAATATATATATTTCCATCCAAAATCCATAAACATAGTTTTAAAAATCATCCTTTAACATCTCTATTAATTTTCATCAACAGTTACTTTTATGCAGAAGCCGGGTTATACACTTATTTGTAATAATATACCAGTAATAATGTTATTAAAAACACAAAAGTTATACCTGAAATGCATAAACACAGTGTTTATATTCATCCATAATATCTTCATATTTTCATGAAATCTTATATTTTTATCATTATCCACCATATACACTACATTTAAATGATATTTTTAAAAACATTTCATCAAAAAAATACAGAAAATATACCTAAAATCAAATAACACAGTATTCAAAATAATTAATAAAATCTCTATTTTTCACGAAATCATATATTTTCAACATTAATCATGATATACACTACATTTACATGATATTTTTTTTAAAAAAAATATCATCAAAAATGGACTTGAAATACCTGTTTTAGAACTTGCAAAATCACCTATGGAGAATGGAGAAGAAGAAAGTTGTACGATGAGGAGAGGGACGTGTGGGAGAAAGTGAAGACATGTGGGTCATCTTCCATTTGATTGGTTAAGGTTGTCTTGTGGGGTAAGGAGGTGGGTGATTTATTTATTTCAAGAAGTAAATGTATTATGAGGTGGGTGAGATATAATAAATAAATGGAAGGTTAGTTTAGTATTTGTATAGATAAAAGGGTATTGAGAATAAATAGGGGATGTCGAGAATAGTTTTTTTCCATAAGGGTGTCTGAGAATAAACTCCCTAAAAAGTGACCCATGGTATAATTTTGGAGAATAACTCAATATACTCCTCTCACTCCTTTTAGATTTCTAATTAAACCCCCAAGTGAAAAATAATTTATTTTTTATTTATTTTTAAATACAAAAATGGGTTAAAGACCTTTATACCCCCAAACAAATAGACTTATTACTAAATCGAACCTAACTAACCGATTCGAACCAAAATATAACCGGATCAAACCCAAGTTTTTACCCTATACTCTAAACGACGCCGTACTACTCTAAACCTAAACTTCTACTCGACTCTCTCTTTCTCAGGCGACAAACTTGGCGACGGCAAGACCCAATTGTTTCTCCTGGTTCTATCAACTTCGAAGCTCCAATCGAGACTCTATCGATATATTTCATCTTTTTCCTAACTTTCTCACATATTGGTAAGTGATTTTCTCTTTATTTGGTCTCTGTAAAGATCCGATTATATAATTGGGTCAAACAAAATTTGGGGAAAAGTTGTAAATTGTAGACAAATCTTGAATAGGGTATAGGAAAAGTTTATTATGGATAGTAAGTTTAGGAAAAGTTTGATGAAATGTTAGATGTATTCTTTTGTTTGAATGCGAAATGGGACCAATAATGGTTGTGAAATTGTAATATTTTTGGATAAATTGTCTAAGAATGGTTAAAATGATGTGTTAAAACAACAAATTTGATTTGGTTTGGATTCTGGATTCTGTGATAAAATATAATTAATTTGTGTGGTTTTTGGTGAGTTTTTGTGAATATGGTGTGAGCATATGTGATCGATGAATGACTTTGTTGATCTTGGATTTGCAGGGGATCTAAATAATGGCAGGCCGTAAGAAAAAAAGAATGACCACAAGAGCCCAATGAAACACTGCTCTTATAGTAGAAGAGCTTATATGTGGGAACTCAAGTGATGATTCTGTTGCTCCATCCGAGGTATGATTTTTGTTTCAGTTGAATAATGTGTTACTTCTCGTGTATTGGGTTTAGTTGAATAAATGGTGGACTCACTATTCAAAAACCTTGTCTGTTTTATTTGCCTTGCAGGAATGCCAGCCACTGCCACCTTCTAATCTCTACTTCGAGAACACCGAGTTTACCAAGACGTGTAAGATACAGAGCAAGTGCACTGTGAACCCGACGGTTGAAGTCATCAAAACGCTAAAAGATGAGTTGCCTTGGTTTGAAAGTCACTCTCGGTTTAGACACTTTTTCCACATGCCGGAAGAACCAAACTTGAAGCTGTTGGGTATGTGGATGCTTCTACTGCACACTATTCCTTTAGAGCGAGCAGGGGACGCATCTTGGTTTGCGGTTAATGGTGTACTCATTCGGTATTCCATGAGAGAGCATGCACTCATCTCAGGATTTGACTGCCATGATTACCCACCCAATTATAAGAAGTTGGGAAGTTTCGAGTTTGTAGATAGGCATTTCAAAACTCATGGCGAGATAACAATAAACTCTGTGAAAGAGAAATTGTTGTCTATGAGATCGTGTGGGGATCGACTCAAGATGGCGGTACTGTATTTTCTAGGCACGCTTATCAGAGGGAACGGAAAGTATAATGGACCCATGGAGTCTTTCATATTAAGAGTCGCCAATGATTTGGAGGTTTGTAAAACCTTTCCTTGGGGTCGCTTGACATTTGAAGACAATATCCGTTCAATTATGAAAGTGATGAAGCATCTGAAGGGAAAACCTAAAGCGAATGTCAACTTCCAAGGATTTATAATTCCTTTAGAGGTAATTTATTCTTAAGTTAGATTTTACTTGTTTTATGATTCTTTTTTGACAAATTTTTGTATGTAGATCCTTGCATTTGAGTGTATTCCAGCTCTGAATGCAAAATATAGAGAAGGAGTAGAAGGTTGTACGAGTAATTGTCCGAGGATGTGTAAGAAGCGATTCCTAAGTAACAGTATGAAGGGCTATCCACTTGACGATTTGTACAGAACTCTTGGAAACACCACGGTAAGTAATCTCTTTCATTTATTTTTATTAAGTTTTCAGAAATACAATATATGTGCAAACGATATTGTTTTTGTTTATATTTCAGACAATTCAAAGTGTTCTGATTCCTACTCTTTCTGAAGAAACTCTCATAGCGCGAATAGTAGAGGACGAGCCAGAATATTATAAGGAAGATGGAGTAAGTAACGCGTTGAGCGCATGGCTTACTATAAAGGAGAAGCCTTGATGATAGGAGTTTTCAGAGCTCCTAATCAAATGATGTAGTATAAGAGATGTCGAACCAGTTCTAAGTGATCCTAAAGCAAAGGGAATGCAATACCATGCTCACTCTAAGTGCAACCAATAAGTGAGATGATATTGAACTAGAATACTACTAAAAAGCAATAAAGGGATGATCTTTCTTTCTCAAAATGAAGCAAGAGGACTCATGGGACTAGAAATTTGATCTTGGGTGATGTAGATCCAATCTAAAGATGGCAAGCTAGCAATCATACACTTTCCTTATGCCTAGACACAATCCTAAACAAGCTCTATCTCTAGATGAATGTTCTTTTACTAAAGCAACTCAAGCATCNGATCTTTCTTTCTCAAAATGAAGCAAGAGGACTCATGGGACTAGAAATTTGATCTTGGGTGATGTAGATCCAATCTAAAGATGGCAAGCTAGCAATCATACACTTTCCTTATGCCTAGACACAATCCTAAACAAGCTCTATCTCTAGATGAATGTTCTTTTACTAAAGCAACTCAAGCATCTAATCTCTTAGGTTGAATTTTACTAAAGCAAACATGGAGAACAAGTCTAATGGCAATCTTAACTTCTTTAGCAACTAATCTCTTAGGTAAAGAGTTAAAAGCATTGAAGAGTTGGTTCAGGCATTTCATCATACACCTTGTGGGCAGGAAATGCCTAGAGATCTATTTTAGTATGATCAAGACTAAAATGGCATTGAGAACCCTCAAGAAGCAAGGAAACAAGTAAATCTAACCCCAAACATCCTAGATCTTCTCTAATCACCCTTAATCATCCTAGCCCATGAATCCAAAAAGAGTCTACTCACTAATCTTCATGATTAACCTTAAACCCATGGTTGATTAAAGAGAAATCGTGTTGAGAAGCAAGTTTAATCAAACAACCACAAAGAAATAAGAAGAAAAGAAACTAAAGATTCAATCATTCTTCAAGGTTTCAATGTGTTCTTAGAGAGAAAAGAAGATCATCCCTTTATTGCTTTTTAGTAGTATTCTAGTTCAATATCATCTCACTTATTGGTTGCACTTAGATTGAGCATGGTCTTGCATTCCCTTTGCTTTAGGATCACTTAGAACTGGTTCGACATCTCTTATACTACATCATTTGATTAGGAGCTCTGAAAACTCCTATCATCAAATTGGCGCCGTTGCCAAATTCTAAGTTGATTTTGACATTGGGATTTATTCACTTGCTTGAGACTAAGTCATTTTTCTTTTCTTTTGTTACTGATTTCTTCTTCTTTATATCCTTTGATTGGCTGTAGGTGTATGAATTGGAGAAGTAGAGGAGCTGCAAACCTCTTACCTGAAGCTCAAGACATCCAAGCTCTTGAGAGAGAGTTGATAAGAAGAAGAGAGGCTAGCCCAACTAGAAGATTTGGGGCTAGAGATGGAGAGAAACAACCACTTACCTCAAGAGGAGGTTGTTCTCCCTCAAGGAGGCATTGGTCAAGGAGCTGACAACCTTAGACCACAACCCAACCCACCCCAAGCTAGAGCCATTGGCGCCTATGATCAACCAAACATTCATGGGCATAGAGCTGGTATCCGAGCTCCAGCTGTTCAGAACACCACCTTTGAGATCAAGTCCAGCCTTATCAACATGATCCAAAACAACAAGTATCATGGTCTTGCCCTTGAATATCCTCTAGACCATCTTGATAGCTTTGATAGACTATGTGGGACAACAAAGATCAATAGTGTTTCTGAAGATGCCTTCAAGCTGAGGTTGTTTCCGTTCTCTTTGGGAGACAAAGCCCACACTTGGGAGAAGAGCCTTTCAAGAGACTCTATCACCACTTGGGATGAATGTAAGAAAGCCTTCCTCACCAAATTCTTCTCTACTTCAAGGACAGCTAAGCTTAGAAATGAGATATCTGGTTTCATTCAAACGAACCTTGAAGGCTTTGGTGAAGCATGGGAGAGGTTTAATGGCTTCATTACTCAGTGTCCTCATCATGGTTTCAGTAAGGAGAGCTTGCTTAATACCTTTTACAGAGGAGTCTTGCCAAAGTATAGGAGCATGCTAGACACTGCTAGCAATGGTTTCTTCTTGGGAAGAACTGAATCTGAAGCTTTAGAGCTTGTGGAGAACATGGCCAAGAGTGACTCAATTTACAATGATGAGTTTGATAGAATCAATAGAGATGGTGGTGAAGACACTAGAAGGGATCTGAAATCTCTTGAAGAAAAGATTGACAAGCTTGAATTGCTTCTTTTACTCCCAACCAAGCAAGAGAAGGTAAACCTTGTGGGTGCTCAAGAGGATACACCTGAGTTGAATGTTGTTGAGGTTATTGAGGGAAACCAAGAGGTATGCTTCATCAATGCCAATGGATTTGGTATAGGAAGGAACCAAACTTCCATTACCAAAACTACCAATACCAAAAGCCACCCTACAATCCCAATTACCAAACCAACCAAAACAACCAAGCTCCTCCACGCCAAGATAACCCTTCTCCCTCTCCTATTAAAGAGGCTGACGCTGAAGCCATGTTGAGAACCATCTTAGAAGCTCAGCAGAGGCAAGAGAAGCATATTGGATTTGAGTTGAGAAACCTCAACACAAAGATTGATGGAGCCTATGGTGAGCTTAACAACAAGTTTAAAGCCTTGGAGAATCAGTTTTCTTCTATGACCTCTACCTCTCAACGCCCAGGGAAAGAACATTGCAATGTTATCCTCTCCAATGCTACCCCTAATTTTGACTTGACTGATCATAAGAGAGAGGTAGATGAGATTCAAAGACTATTGTATGGCTCTGAATTTGTGCATGATGAGAACCACAGTGTAGACACGGCTGATGTTCAGATTGTGGAGAAGGCTAAGGCTAAGGTCGTGGACAGTGGTAAACTCCAAGATGTGGAGAAAGTTGCAACCAAGGTGGATCAGAAAGATAAGTCAGAGGTTGTGAAACAAGCTTTGCACAAGGCTGAGGTTCGGGGTGGTATTGAAGCTGTCCAGAAGTTGAAAAAGGTTGGGATTAAAGGATCCAAAGAGTTTAAGTTTGAAGAAGACAAGGAGGTTCAACTATCTCCCTATGATAAACTCCCTTTCCCAAAGAGGATCATTACCAAAGCTCAAAAGAAGGTAATCTCCAAGTTTAGGAAGGAATTGAGTGATGTTGGAATCAATCTCCCTAAGATCTCCAATATGAAAGAGGCTTATGACCAGCTAGTGCTCATAAAAGATATCATAGCCAATAAAGAAAAGGTAACAAAATTTCTTGACATCTCTTCCTCTTTGCTGGATCCTAAACCTCCACCAAAATCTCTACCCAAGCTAGAAGATCAAGGGAAGTTCATATTGCCTTGCTCCCTTGGTGATTTCAAAGTTGATGATGCTCTTGTAGATAGTGGATCTTGTGTGAATGTGATCTCATTGGAGATGGTGCAGAGCTCGAAGATCAAAGGCATGGAGCCAAACAACTCATCCCTCATGTTTGGGGATTGTTCTTCAACAACACCTATTGGTCTCATCAAGGAATTCCCTTTGAAGATTGGAGATTGCACCATCCCCATAGACCTCACTGTTCTTGATATGGCAAGCAAAACGAGAATGCCATTGCTCTTAGGCACACCCTTCCTTGCTACTGTGGGAGCTTGCATAGACTTCCCAAACAAGAAGGTGGTTCTCCATAATGTCAACAAGGAAGTCTCCTATCCGATCAAGTCACCAATGTTGAATGGAAGTTATTGTGGAACAATATTGAGAGATGCATTGGTTGTTAAGGAGGAAGAAGTTCTTGCTGAAGGTTCCTCAAAGAAGAGTTGTGTAGAGCACTTGGGAGATGCTACTAAGGAGGATATGAGTGAAGCTAGTGCGGCTACTCAAAGCAAGAAGAAGATGAAAGCTTCTCCATCTCCAAAGCTTGCCAAGATGCCACACACTCTCACACTCCACCCTTTAAAGCTAAAGGATGGAGCCATTGAGTATAAGATCAAGTGCAAGGGAAGGTCGAAGCCATTCTCAAGCGCCAGAGCCATTATCTCTCCTCAACTCCAAGCTGATCCACTCAAGCTCCAAGAGCTCCTTACCCTCGTCCTCACCATCACCCTTGAAGGTGGGAAGGATCCTCCTTCTCAATAGGTAAACAAAGGTAGTCAAGCTAAGAGACTTTAAACAAGCTCACTTGGGAGGAATTCCCATGTTTATCTTTGTATATATTGTTGTTCTTTTGTGTTGAATAAGGTCAAGAACAAGTTTGGGAATCTCCTCAATATGCCCAAAGGTCATGCCCAAACACAAATAGCCACAACACTGCTCATTCCCACTTGAGGTATCACTCCAACCATTCTTTGTGTATACCATTGCTTTTATCATATTTTCGGTATCTCCTTCTCTCTTATTCACACAGAGACTGTGTGATTTAAGTTTGGGGGAGGTACCAAGTATTTGATCATGTTTGCTTTGCTGATTTTGAGTCTCATGCATTGCATTGTACATACATATATGCATAGAAAAATCCAGAAAATTTGAAAAAATTCCAAAAATAAACAAAAACAAGCATTTAGGTTGGCATCATAGCACCTTTAGGATTTAGTCTAGAAGCATTTAGATTGCATTCATGCATTGTGAGCTGAACTAATAAGGAAACACATGCTTAGAACTCAAAATTACACCCTAGATGATCATAGCAAGTAGCCTAAGCATCTCTTGAAAAGCTTGCATGCTTCGAGCGTTGAAAACTCTTCTTGAAACTTTTTGCTTGTGTGAGATTGACATTCTCCTTTAAACCAACTCCAAAACTTAAAGCTGAATGAACTTAATTATTCTTGCATATGGACTCTTGCATGCTTGGTCATGGATTATACACATTTGGGTTTTACTTATCCTTTCTACGACTCTTTATAAAACCCAAATTGCACTCCCACACCTTTAAACCCATACCATTCTTTGAAGCCTAAATCCTTTTGCTTGTGTGAGGTCTCTTTTGATAGCTTGTCATGTGCAAAAACTTGAGAGTATTAGGGGCGACATTGGTTGTTCTTATCTCAGGCTAGCTATAGGACCTCTTGAGAGCTAGCAATTAGGATGGGAAATTTGGTATTGTGATGCAAAAGAGTTTATCTTGGGTCTTGGGGTGTTAGATGAGTGAAAAGAATGAACTAAAAGAAATAAAAACAAAAGAAAATCACTAGGGATCAAAAGAAAAATAAACAAAAGCTCTAGAAACTTCAAATAAGAAACCCCTTAGGATAAGAAAAGAAAGAAAGAAAAGAGTCTAGAAAAGACTTTGGGGAAGACATAAGAAAAATAAGAGTAGAGCTTAAGTAAAAACTGAAAGAAAAAGTCCCTAGTTGGTTCAAAACAAAAGAAAAGAGAATGATTTCATTGGGTGAGTGAAATAAGAGAGTGATCTTAATGTTTTTGGGAATGAATGGGTTTGAAATTTACACCAAGGAAAATGGTAGAGTTTGAAGTTGTCTAGGAAAAGGGTAGATTGATAAGAACAAGTAATGTATGCATAAGTTGCTCCTTTTCTTAGATTTTGCATAATGATCAAGCTCCTATTCTTGAGTGTAAGCCACTAAAAAGAAATGTATTGAACCCCCTCCTCTTTTCTCATTTAACCATTTCACTTACCAAGCCAAATGATTGAGATCAAGTTTCCATTTGCAAGACTTCACCTTATTGCTTATGCTTAATTGAATGTGAGGGTTGGTTGAAGAGATTTGTTGATTGGTGATCCACAACTTGTCTAAAAGAAAGAGTCTTGCTAGGCCTTGTGAAGATAGAATGTAATAATTGAGGTTGCTTATGCTATAGGTTATGTTTGTCTAGGATGTGGTTTTGAATTTAAGAAGTGTATCCTTTGGTTTTGAGCTCCCATTTTCATTCTCTCTCTCTCTGATCTTAATTAATTACTTGAGGACAAGTAAGGGAGTAGTTAGGGGGAGTTGATATGATGCATATTTACATAGTTTTAGCATTTCATTTTGTACATAAATCATCATATAGATTTAGGTTTAGACATCTTTAGGATCCATATTGCATTCATAAGTCTTTCTGGACCAATACTGCAAATTAAGAAAATCCGCTTGGGTTAAATTGTACAATTGAAAAGTTCATAGGTTAAATTCGCTGGGGTGATTCTTTAATTTCTGAAGTTTGGGGCTAAGTTGCAAACAAGCAGAAGTGAAGGACCTATTGTGCAAAACTGAAGAAACCAGCCATTGGAGATTGCTCGATTCTTCTCTTCTCGTCGATCTGAACCCGACGACGATGATGAGCCTGGTCACGGCGGTGGAGCTGCGGTGAGGAGCATGACCACGGGCTGAGAGCACGACAGCGACGGAACGGATGTAGGTGGCTGAGATTCACGCCGGAGGACAAGCTCGAGGGAGATGGATGACATTCATGGCGTGGTCCGAGCTCAGCCACGACCGAGACGCAGCCGTCACGGAAAAGAGACGAAGACAGCGTTAAGCTTGACGGTGGAGAAGCTTAGCCGCGGCGAGAGAGGAGCCACACCGCGGAGGAAGAGAGGCTGCGGTCTTAGTTTCAAAAGGGTTGACCGGTTTATCCGGTTTGACCCGGTTTAATCCGGTTTGACCCGGTTTAATTCAATTGAACCATGACGAATTTGGACCTCCTATATATAGTTTTAGACCCCCAAAACCCTAAAATATCTCATTTTCTCTCTAGAACTTTGTATTTCATTGTAAAAGCTTGAATCTTTGTATCAATTTAAGGAAGTACTTCATATTAAAAAAAAAAAAAAAAAAAAAAAAAAAATTATCTTTTTTATGTATACATATATATATATATATAATTTTTTTTTCTTTTTTTTGAAAAGAAACTAAAGATTCAATCCTTCTTCAAGGTTTCAATGTGTTCTTAGAGAGAAAAGATCATCTTATCATTAGGGTCTAAAATGTATTTATAGGGTCTTAAAAACCCTAATGGACTCAGTCAACAAGCTGAAAAGGCCCAACAAAAACATAAAATTCGTCAGATGAACAGTGCTGGAGCGGGTGTCTTGGGTCGCTCTGCTACCCCGCTCCAGAACACGCTAAATATGGAGCAGGGGGTCATGGGTCGCTCTGCTACCCCGCTCCAGAACACGCTCAATGTGGAGCGGGGGTCCTGGGTCGCTGCGCCTAGTAGATTGATCATAACTCCTCCAATACATATCCAAATGACTTGAAACCACTTTCATTAGAAAGCTAACACAATTTTCCATGTACTCCCAAAAGATGAGCTTCAAAAGATATCTTTAAGATCTCCATCCATTTTCATCTTTCATCATTTTGCATCACAAATATCTCTAAATACCTCCAAAAGCTCAATATGACACTCCAACACCTGAGAAAGACTTATGAATGCAATATGGATCCTAAAGATGTCTAAACCTAAATCTATATGATGATTTATGTACAAAATGAAATGCTAAAACTATGTAAATATGCATCATATCAAGCCTATCTGGTGGAAAGAGCTCTATGAGTTAGATGTGGCTGCAAGAGAGTTTTCCAAGAAAAAAGACAAAGAGAAAGTGTCTGAAAAAGCATCCTCCTCTAATGTTGGGATGGAGAACCTTCTGAAAAGGTTCGAAGATAGGGTGATGACTTCATTAGTTGAAGTGAATGTGAAATTGGAGACAATGGAAAAGCGGCTTGATTGTATTAAGAAGAAGCAATGTTTTATAAAACAGAAGGTTAAGAAGATGAAAGCATTGGAGAAGCGTCTTGATGCCATTGAGAAAGAGCAAGGTGTCAAGAAAAAGAAAGTTAGGAGAACGGCAAGGAAATTGAAAAAGAAGGGTCTTGACAACCAGAGCATGGGTAGCCCCATCCTTCACAGTGGTTTTGACAACCAGGACATTGGTTTTGATAACCAAGACATGGGTTTTGACAACCAAGGAATGGATTTTTACTGCGATTTTAACAGAAAATGTGTTGAGGAAGATAAAGAAGATGTGGAGGAAAATAAAGAAGAAGAAGAGGCTCAGACATATGATGCAGAAATGGTTGATGAGAAAAAAGATGAAACCGAGGCAGATGAAAACAAGGAAACTGAGGAGGAGATCAGTGAGACTCAGGTTGAGGAAGAGATCAGTGAGACTCGGGTTGAGGAAGAGATCAGTGAGACTCGAGTTGGAGAAGAACCTGAGGACATTGAGAAACTAGAGAAAGAAGCTGAGAAAGAACCCGAGGAAGAAGAGTGTAAAAAATACACGGAGGAGGAGAAAGCAAGATGGATTCTTACAATTTTTAAGAGCTATGATGGAACTCCTCATTCTTCTGTTGTGGATCAGACGGATGAAACTCCTCCTGCTCATGTTCTTGTTCAGACGGATGGAATGGCTGGAACTCATTCTCCTGTTGTGGATCAGACAGATGGAACTCCTCCGGCTGGAACTCCTCCGGCTGGAAATCTTCATTCTCCTGTTACACCACTACGTGGTAGGACAAAGGCAATGGCCAAGAGGACAGAAGGACTAGGTACACCAATTGGTAAAAGGGTACATGTACCATCACAGTGGCTTTCCTCTCCTTTTATGGAAATGAATACCGATGAGATCGAAGGGCCAAAGAAGAAGCCTAAAACCAAGGCTTAGAAAGACTGTTGGATGTTTAATATTTTGGATGTTTGATATTTTATTAATTCAGCGTTGTAGTGAACTTGTAGGATGGTATGTGTTAACATATGCTTTGTTTATGTGAAACCCATGCTTTGTTTATGTGAAACATTGGAAGTTTGTTATTTTGGATTTGTATGATTGTGTTGAAACAAGTTCGGACTAGTAATACAAGGTTTTTAATATGCCTAAAAATTTAAATTTGTACTACTAGGTATTACTAGGAAATTATCAATATTTTATAAAACAAAACATTTAAAACGTGCAAAACACGTGTAAAATGAGTAAAACATTTCCAAACCACATGTAAAACGTGCAACACACGTGTAAAACGTGTATAGACATTCCCAACATAGTAAGACCTAAGGTTGTAGTAATATTACGTTCTTCATAGTAATACATTTTCAAAATTTCAACATTTATTTGTAATACCACATCTGAAACAAAACTTTTGTAGTAAAACAACATCATTTAGACAGTTTAACATTGAATACAAAACATTGGTAGAAAAATATTTCAGAAAAAATGTATTTTGTGTTATTCACTTCATTATGACCTTTCCATAAAGACATTAATCATATAAGTATAAGGAAGTTTTATATGGAAATGCGAATTTTTATGGACTTTATGAAATTTCTAAAAAAAATTTGTCTACTTTTATAAAAATATATAGACATATAAAAACAATAAAGTTACATATGATAAAAACAAATAATAAGACGAAAATATAAGTTTTTAGAGAAACATGCATATTACGAATAGTAGCTATAAGTAATACTAGTAGTCCATAAAACAAATAGTAGTTCAAGGTAGTTCTGAGTAGTCCGAACAACACATAGTAATCCCAGTAATCCTAGTAGTTTGAAAAGCACATAATAATACTAGTAATCTGAATAAACAACTTTCAACAGTCAAACTCCTGAACCTGAACCACTTCCACATTCAAAATACGCTGCCATACCTCCGAACAACACATAGTAATCCCAGTAATCCTAGTAGTTTGAAAAGCACATAATAATACTAGTAATCCGAATTAACAACTTTCAACAGTCAAACCCCTGAACCTGAACCACTTCCACATTCAAAATACGCTGCCATACCTCCTCCTCTGGCTCTCTCTGTGCATGTGGCTCTCCATGTGCCTGTGGCTCTCCCTGTGCATGTGGCTCTCCCTCTTCCACTCCCTCTACCTCTTTTTCCTCTTCCACGAGATTCTTCCGCTGATGGAAACCTTGTTTGTTGCGGTTTTCCTTTCTTGACTTCAAATTCTGGAGGAAGTATTTTCATTGCTCTAACTTCTTCTGGTATAATCCAATCAGACATATGAGGAACATGATATATTGTTCTGTGATAAGCCAAAGTCCATTGCCCTACCAAATAGTACTCAGAACAATATTTAGATAGATGGAGTTCCTTTCCCGCTTTATCCGTCATGAATGTTGCAGCTGCTACTGCATGAACACATGGGTATTTGTCTTTATCAAATTGCTCACAGGTGCACGTCTTCATAGCCATGTCCACGGTATAATGCTTCCCGTCACTACCATGCACACTATACTCGAGATGGTAGCTATTTAACTCGTCAACCGTAAGAAACCCTGCCTCAACACATCTTTTAGACATTTCCGTCTCGAGAATAGGCACAAGCTTTAGTGCGGGTGGTATTTCAGCTGCCTCCTTCATGTGCTTGTTAAACCATTCAGCAATTTTTCCAATGATAAAATCAAACATTGGAAGTAAGGTTGAACTTTCTTGCATCCTTAATAAAACCGTTAAAAGATTCTGCTGAATTGGTGGTGTCATCGTTGTACCTATCTCCTTCAAAGTAACATCTAGCCCATTATTTTGATCACAAGTAGTGTCAAGATACTCCGCTGCATTAGGATACTTCCTGCAAAAAGCGCCATAAAGGTCCAAGAACTCAGCCTCTGTATAAGCATATGCGCACTCCATAAACTTAGATGCACATGTAGCTCTGTTGTTATGGACGTAGCCTTTAACATTTTGAGACAAATGCCATATACAATACCCATGAGCGGCCTGAAGGAACACTAGACATACTGCCTTGATCAAGCCTTTGTTTCTGTCCGAAAGAAACACCAATCCAGGAACATCAGATATCACTGATTTCAACTGTTCCATAAACCAGAACCAACTCTCAAAGGTCTCACCACCTGCAACACCAAACGCAATTGGGTAGTGGTGATGATCGGGATCCTGAGCAGTTGAAACTAGTAACACTCCACCATAAACAGTTTTCAGGTGCGTTGCATCCACAGCGAGGATTTTTCTCATTGCTCAGAACCCTTGTATGATAGCTCCCAAAGCCCAAAACAGATACTAAAATTTTTTTCCCTCATCCACAACCACACGAGTTACTGTGTCAGGATTTATCTACTCCAGCATGTGCATATAACAATATAATAATGTATAACTCTCTTCAGGAGTTCCACGCACTTTATTAGCAGCTAGTCTTCTTCTTCTATATGCTGTTGTGTACGACACATCCACAGCAACCCTGTGATGAACCAAATCGATCAGAGCACTGGGATGTGGTGTGTCAAAACGGCCGGGATAATCTTGAGCCAGAATAGATGCAACAATTTATGGTGTGCCTCTCCTTCTATTAGGCAGTGTTCTTGTGGTAACAACAGAACATCTATGCTGCTTGATGTAACTTCTAACTGACCAAAGATCTGAATTCGTTAACTTTGCAACACGCACAAACCACTTGCAGCCTTCTTTGGATCCTCGACATTTTATCACATATCTCTTAGTATCCGACTGAATTACCTTATACTCAAAACACTTCAAATGTGAAGCCATCTGAATATGAGTTTTCGTTTCCTCCTTGGTTCTAAATTCTTGATCTAAAACCAAATCCATACCATCATCCCACTCCTTAAAGACAACTGGTGTGACTTCAACCGAGGGTTCTGCTTCTCTTTCGGTGACATTCTCATGCATCTCAATGTCTTCGTAATGTGTGAGCGCGCCACCAGTACCTTCATTATCAATTGCTTCCTTCTCAGTACCATCTTCATCACCACCCTCAGTCCCAGTAGCCTCTGTTTCAGTAGCCTCTCTATCAGTAGCCTCTCTTTCAGTAGCCTCTCTTTCAGTCGCCTCTCTATTTGATATACCGCCATAGAAATCAATGTCATCATCTATTTTGTAGAACTCCACATGTAGAACACTTCTACAGTTCTCTTGATTTACTTGCATTAGATAACTGAAAACGTCTTCATCCTCCCAGATATATGATGGCTTGTTCGAATATATTACCATTGGAAAGTAACTAATCTTTGCTTCCATCTTATAGTCATCTACCTTTATCTGTCGGCAAATACGCTCAACCAAAACAGAGCGTGTGATCTCCTCCACTGATTTCTTCAACACAATAGTGTGAATTTCATTTTCCCCTTTACCATCTCCTGAAATCCATTTCATTTCAGTCCATTCTTTAATATAATATCTTCCATAATCAAAATAAATGATTGTACATTGCGGATTTTGCATTTTCCTGAAATAAAAATGAATTATAATTACAGTTATCATTATTAAAAAGTTACATTTAATTCCGACGATATACACTCTTAATAATACTACTTTTTCATACTAAATACATAGTAAAATCAGTAATACTAATAATATTTGTATGCATAGTAATACCAGTAGTATCAGTAATACCACTTTGCCTTAGTAAAACCAGTTATCTTAGTAATACCCAAAATTTATCCTTGCATTAATTAGTCAACTTTTAGCCCTTTTTTATTCGGATTTTGCGTTACCCATGATATATAATTCATATTAATGAAATTAAAACCAAGAAATCATCAAAACAGGCTAAAAACATACATAAAATATACCCTAAAACCCATACAGAAGTTAAAATTTGCATTAAATCTTTCTTTTGTTACACAAACCGATATATACACTTATTTTTATAAGTATTCCAGCTAAATTTCATCAAAAACAGACATAAATTATAACCTAAATCCATATACACAGTTTTTAAAATCGTTTTCTCTCGCAAATTTTCATCAATTCTTACTTTTTAGGTTACCCATGGTACACACAAACATTTAAAAGATATTTTCCACAAAATTTCATGAAAAACGGACAAGAATTACCCGATGTTGAAGCTTTAAAATTGCTAATGAAGAGTGGAGAAGAAGACTTTCACGCGGAGAGCAGAGAGGAATATGAAAACATGTGGGACAAAGAAAATTTGATTGGTTAAGGTTGTTCGTGGAACTCATTTGGTTGAGTTTGGTTAGATAAAATTTAATTGAAAAATTAAATGAATTAATGAAGTGGAGAAAAGATATATTAAAGAAATAAAGATTAGTATAGGGAATTCAAAGATAAAGGAGTATTGAGAATAAAAGGGGATAGGAAGAAAGATTTTTTTGCGATGAGAGCATTTGGAGTTACTCTACTATAATTTTCTCTAAAGACAAGCTTAGTTGTTAAGTAAATAAAAATCTCGAACAAAACGGAACAAAGGACAAGCTGAGTTGTACGACATCGGTGCTTTGGTCTGTAAACCAAAACTAAACATTAAATAGAGATAGTGACGAGAAAATTATGTTTATTCCTCTTCAACAATCTTACTCTTCTCGCTAACATAAATACCATCAAGGAACTTCCTGATATCCTTCTTTTTCACGTGACATTTCTGCACATTTAATAAAAATCCATATCGATTACAAAAAAGCCCTTACACAAATGGTGTAAAACTAATCAGTGAAGTGGTTTCACTATACAAAATGAGGTTCGGTCTAAATCAGGAGACAAACAAACATAGTGCAAACTAGACAGAATTTAAACAAGAGTACTTTTGCAGTCAATATTTAAACAAGCCCACCTTAACTAAAGTTTCTGATCGGTCAGTGAATGTAATGCCAAATTCAAACATCATAACCCAAGAAACTTTCTAAATACGAGTACGAGACTAGCACCAAATGTTTTCGTAGTTGATATTGTACAGATGGTAACTCAAGTTTCAGAGCATTGAACATATGGTCTACCAGAGCACGAGTGAATCAAGACCACTTATAATATACAAAAGAAATACCAAATTTCATCTATAAAAAAAAACTGAAAAAATCGTATAAACTTAACTAAAACAGTATGGTGTCTGCTTGCTAGTAAAAGAATATACCTGATTGATAAGAGCGCATGACCTCGACACAAGCTCAATGTCATTACCATCAAGAACAATCTCATCCTTAACTTTCTCAGACCGAACAATGGTTACACCATCCAACATCTCCACCTTTCTCACCTGTTGTTCAAAAGTTCAGTGACCATTCTACGGTGATAAATGTGGATTCCGAGAATAAGAAAACAAACCTTCTTCTCGCCAAGGAAGTTACGGATCTCGATAGACTTGCTGTCACCACCGATGGAAGCGTTGATGGGAAAATGAGCATACACGAACCTCATCTTGTATCGGAAACCTCTTGTGACACCGGTGATGAGGTTATCGACGTGGCTAAGAGCGGTTCTGATGGATGCGCTTGATTTTCGAGATCCGAACCACGAATCGATCTTGAGCTTCTTTTTCCCAGTCTCCGCGTCTTTGATGAGCTGGAAATCGAGGTTGAGATGCTTGAAGTCGCGAACGAGCTTCCCGCGAGGTCCTTCCACTTCGATCACCTTGGCGTTAACCTTGATGCTAACGCCTTCTGGAATGTCCATCGTCTCAGAAGAAAGAATCGTCTTCATCGTCTCCTCACTTTTTCTTCTCGCTCACTCTTGCTTTCGTCTACACAACTAACCAGCGGCAAAGAACTTAAGTCTACTATAAGCAGAAACCCTAATAATTTACGTGCGAGTGTCTAAAATGGGCCGGCCCAATCCGTTTGACCTATATGAGGCCAGTTTTTTATATTTGTTTTTTTATAAACAAACACCTAGAGCTGTATGAATATTCGAAATTTTCGATGAATTTCTGAAAAATTCTACGAAAAAATTCTAACAGAAAATCCGATGAAATGTATGACTCTTTTATAACGTTAAAGTTAAATGTCTCCGTCTGGAATCTGTCGGAATTATCCTCAATTTTATTTTATAAATACAAGCTTCTCTCATCTGTATTAATAAAATAGAAGTACCCATATAAAATACCCCTTAGTTTTCACTTTTATTTACAATAGCATGCCATTATTAATTATTCTATCTTATAAGATTCTTTATCTTTTCACTTTAATTAATGCATTTCCAAAATCAAATTTTAACTAAACAAAATTATGGCAACAATAATTAATGAAAATAATTATTTTCATATATACCTTTCGTAATTAAATAAATAAATTCTATAGAAATTGTTTTACAAATTCCATATACAGAATAATTAATTCCAATATTAATTAACCTACCTTTTAGGATTTTTTTCTTATTAATTATCTACATATCTTTAAATAGTTAATGAACAATATTGTTTCCAAAGATATATAATTATATTTTATTATTTATAAGTAATAACTAAAATAAAAGTCACAAAAAGAAACATTTATATAATATATAATACATAGATTAATATAAACACTAGGTAATAATCTGCGCCTTGCGCAGAATGAGATGATTATTTTTGTTACATTTAAGATAAAAAGGATAATATGTCTATTTAACATGGATCTTAGTTCATTTTTACATTGTTTTATTAAATGTCCTAAAATATAACTATCATTCTAAATCTATATTTATTTTGGTTTGTTTAGTTTAAATATTTGATGTCTTTAATTTTTTCGATGATAACCAAAAACTCTTGTTATTTGTTTGGTTTCGTTTTATATAAATTTAGACATTTTTATGTCGAACTAATAGTTTTCTAGTATAATTTCTAAACACATGTAAAATAAAATAAAATAAAATTTAAATAATATTTGAAAAAAAAATTATTAACACAAAACCTTTCACTATAATTTGAGCGATAGTGAAAGAAAATATTAAAAAATAAAATTCAACTTCAATAAGAATTAAAATTCTCACTTGTGGTGAATATTTAGTTATATAGTCGTTCATGTAAATGTGTACATATATGTATATGTAAAAGTCTATAAATGTGATGATAAATATATGAATATACCGTTAATTAAGATTTAAAACATTTTTTGTTCAAAATAACACATGATAGTAAATTCTTAAATAAAATTAAGTAAAATAAAACAAACCTAAAAATTAATAACATTTTTTCATATGAAGAAAATCAAATTGTACCCGTAAACAATAAAATAATATATATTACAAAGTGACATCTTCACTTGACACCTGGTTTTTTAATTGATTTTGTGAATTTTATTTCTTTTAAAGCTTTTTTGATTTATGATTATTTTCTACCAATTTGATTTTGTTTCTAATTCTTGGTCTGATATAAAAACTTTATAAAAATGTTAATATTTGACTAAACTAAAGATCCGACTTTACGTGTGGTGTTTTTCACCTCAGTTTCTGTAATTCATAATCAATCACTGTATTTGTTGTTGTTTGTGTACCGAAGCCTCAACATGACCAACTTCGGCAAGGTACGAAACTTTCAATTTCTACAAACATTTTTATCGCAACATTTTAGTTGATACGAATCTTAATGATTTTGTAATTTTTTTTTACAATAAAGATATTATTTATTAGTTTCACGTAGAAAGTTTTAATTTATTAATACAAAGGCTAAAAATTGTAGGAAAATGAATTAATTAAAAATAGTGTATAAAAATATTAAATGTAAAATTAAAAAATTAGTTTGTGAACGCATTTATTGTCAAATGATTGTAAGGCCGACACGTGTCAATTACGGTGTGAAATCATTTATTACAATGATTCTCTTTTAATATATAAGGGATATTATGTTATGTATATTTTTATATAAATAATAGTTCAAGGTAAATTCAGAATAATAAAAGTTAAAAAGTAGAAATATATAGGACCATATATTTTAAATAGTAGATACATCAATTTAGTTATACATTATCAAAAAAATAAAATAAAATAAAAACATTTTTGCAGATATACGGGTCATATTTTTAAAATAAGTATGACACAATGATAGTTTATGAGATAAAATAAAATTACTCAATATAAATTATAAAATTGTGTGTATGAAATGTCGTTTTAAACAATTATTTAAACGGATAAATTTAGAAATATATATTATCACTTATAAAATATATAAAAACAAACACTTGCACGGATCAAACAACAAAATTCTCGGTATTCTTCTGTCAAAATTAAACCCATAAGTAATTTGTAACCTTTTAATTGATACTTCATTTTTTATTTTAAAATTTTTAATCCAATTGTTTTGTATACTAAAAAATTTATATAATTTGAACATCAGGCTTTTTCTTAGAAATATTATAACTAATTTATCATTTTTTGTATACCATATTAACTCTTACTTCTCAAGATTTGATGTATCTTTAACTAAATTTTTTTTTTCAATATATCATCTACATGTTAGATTTGTTTGTATGATACCCAATATTTTTGATACAATAAATTGTTAACACACACAAAATAAAACTTAATGTAATACAATTAATTTTTACAAAAATTTCATCTTATATAAAAATTTAAAAAATAAAATTAATACCCGTGCGGTCGCACGGGTCAAGGTCTAGTTTTCTTTATTCTCTCTTTATTCTCTTAATTTACTACAAAACAAGAGAAAAAAAGGAAATCATATCTTTTTCAAATTATTTTTCATTCGTGGATAGATAAACCTCAATAATCCAACCACAAATATACTTATGGAAGAATATGCAGAAGGCATTAGCCAATTCATGAGGTTTCCTCGACAACAACCAAAAGTAAATGTCGGTATGTTAAGATGTATGTACAATTAAAAAACATTTCGAGCTTCTCAGCTTATCTTTGATGATGACTCATCGGCTTTCAACAACTTGTCCCGAGTTCAAATAAACGAAATGGTGGAAGAGGTAATTTTTCAATTTTCATTTAATTAATATTTTATTTAAGTTATTTTATTTTTCTAGGCAGTTCCAAAAAAAGAAAGTTCATTTGGTCCGGTTGGTTCGCCGTGCCTCTTCTTGTCTTTCTTCTTGACAAGCATGCATGTTGATCTCATGATTATAGAGAAGCTGTAGAACAAGGATGATCGGATTGTAAAGTTGAAAACATAGAACGCTACAATTTATGCTCAAGTGGAACAACAGAATGCTGAAATGGTGGAACATAAAGCAGAAGTTGCAGAGACTATGAGGATTAACCAGGAAATAAGGGACAATATAAAGCGGTTGTTTCCGATGGAATTTTAAATTAAAAATAAACTTTTAAATTTTTATTTTAATTATGTAAAAATTAATTTCTACAATATTTGTTTTCAGTTTCAGTTTTTATTTGATTTATTTAATTAAAATGTAAAAGAAATTAAAATATATAAATATTTTGAAAATAACAATTATATAGATCTCGATGAACAAATATTGGTCAGAAATTTTCGACCAAACATTTTCGTCGTAATATTCTGATGGCAAAGGGTCGTCGAAAATTTATGACCCAAGCCGTTCATCGGAATTTTTTGATGGAAAAAGCTTCTCGGAAAATTTTGCCAAGCTCGCCGGAAAATTTAAAGGAACAGTCTCATCAAAAAAATCTGACGGAAACTCGTCGGAAAATTTTGACGAATTAAAGTGTGGTCGGAAATACAGCCATCCACATTTCGGATAAGCTAATTTGGTCAAAGTTTTTTTTTTGAAAGATTACTATCAACGTTTGCCAACGGCTTCATTCGTTGGCTATCTGTCGGAAAGTGGTCATCATAATTTATCAGAATTTCTAACGGATTTCTGATGAAGTTTTTTTCGATGAAACCATTATGATGACAATTTTCATCATAATTTTATCGAAAATGTTGTTTCCTGATGGAATTCCGTCGAGATTGTCCATCAGAATTCACCTATTTTCTTGTAGTGATTGTTTTGGGTTTTAAACATATACGATTTTAAGGGGGTATCACAAAATTTAAAGGAATTTGATTCAAGACGTAAGGTGCATTAAGTGATAGAAAACTGGTAATTGAATGTTAATAGAAACAAAGATTCGTTTCAGTCACTGTAACAGATCTATGGTATTAACAGAAGCCATGGGGGATATTGTGTGACTGAAGGAGTCGTAAGTGGTGAAGCTTATAGGAATTTCTGTTGGCTTAACAAGTTGGAGGTTGTTCTTAGCTTGTTATATGGAGTATGCTAAGTGGTTGTATCAGATGTTCTGATGCCACAGGTTCAGCTATGTGAAAGGAAAGAGCTGAAGGTGCATTGATTTAATTTGATATGCATGAAAGATACATCAGATTTATGGTGCTTTAATCTGAAGAGTATCAAGGCTGAATCATGACGTGGGTGTAGAAAGCAACTAAAGAGAATTAATGAAGAAGTTAAGCTTTGCACAAGTTATGTTGGAGCTGGTTTTGTAATTTGATGGACAAGAAAAGGTTAATGGCTTGGGAAAGGCATGGTGATTCACATTACATCTAGAGTAAATTAAACTGGTTGCTAGTCCATTGATGGTTTCTTAGGCACTTAGGATTTGATAGGAAGAGAAGTCTACAAGTCATGAGATACTGAGACAGCTGAAGTGCGAGATGGTTTGTCAGTTACCACCTTGATGCAGGAAGAAGTTCAAATGGTCAATTCTGGGAAAATGATAAAAGGTTCAGATGGTCAAATCTAAAGAGAAAGTCTGGAGCAGTTCGGTTCTAGAGATGAGAAGACTTTCTCTCTCTCTAAAAACTTTTCTCTACCATCTCTCTAACCTAGCTTCAGCAGCCTCACCTCTTCTTGCTCCGGCGGCGGTGGTCCTTTGGGTCGTCGGAGGAGGCTCGTGTCTTCTGTTTCTATATTGCTCTGTCGGCTTTCCCCTCTCTCTTCGGTCTTGCCAAAGTCATGGATCTGATTCTCCGCCTCATACTTCCCATCTATTCGCGATAGATCTAACGGTTTGGCTTATGCGGTGGCAGATCTGGTATGATGGCGACGATTGGTGCAAGGGACTGTCACCAGAGTCGGCTATGTGGGTGGTTGGCGCCGTATGTATCTTCGCTGGAGCTCCTGCAGTAGATCTGTTGGTACCGATGCGGTGTAGTAGAGGTCAGTGCTAGGACCGGCATAGATCCTCTCTCCCTTTTTCAGGTTGCTGGAGTTTCTTTCAGCTTTTTCCTAGATCTAGGGTTCCGACCATGAGAGTGGCGGTGCCTGGAGTCAGATGAGACTTTCTATCCTGTGGTTCTTCATTGTCTAGCTTCCTTGGTGGCTCTTGTAAGGTTTGTGTTCGTTGGCTGGATTTTTTGTTTGGGTTTTTGGATTCATCCAGAGCCTCTTTGGTTTTGGGAGATCCTGCTGCTGGTTCTCAGTTGTGGGTGAGTGTAAGGTGTTTCTTCTCTCAGTGTTGTCGACTGAGATTAGGAGATTCATGTGGCAGCATGTAACGAGTCACGAGACTGCATCCACGTCTCATTGGTGGTCTCTGTCTCCCAGAGTCAAGCTCTTGACTGTGGCAGCGCGTAAGTCTCTCTATTTCCCACAATAAATTCGTCATCTCTTCGAGTTGTAGCTTCTGTGAAAGCGGTCTGGTCTGCGGAATGTGGATATGAGGTAGTTTGGCACTTGGTTCTCTTACTAGTTCGAAGGTTGTTCTTTTCTGGAGGAAGTGTGCCCGATATGTTTCACTGATCTTCTTGTTCGGTGGGTTAAATGGGTGTATACGGTCCTGGGATTGGAGGGTTGGAGGCAGAAAACTCTAGTTCAACGTCCCAAACGACGGCACCGCCTATCTTTGGACTCCTCCTCATGCTGCCGGTGAGGCGATGTTTAATGGGTTTGCGGCACCGTGATGTATTTCTTTGTGGTTGTGTTGATGATTGGGTCTTTTGGAAGCTGTAGGTCATTACCCGTTGCTTCAAGGTTTGAGCCGCCTTTCTCTCTAGGAGCTCGCGGAAACTGAGAGCTTAGTCCGCTCATACTTCTCCTTTGGATCATCGATGCTACGTTGTCTCGGGTTAATCTCTTAGACTGTTCTTCTTTGTAATAGAAATTGCAATTTATTTATAGGTGCTCTGTTTAGTTTCAATTTCTGCAATTCCGTTTCTAGTTCTCCTCGTATTTCTGTAAAAAAAATGAAAAGTTGGTATAATAAATTTAACATTTTACCAAAAAAAAAAACCTAGCTGGGAATATCTCGGCAGGAACAACAAATGTAGTTACATTCGGACCATAGTTTGCAAAGAAGAAAGTTAGGGAGTATATAATAATAAATCCAATGTCGTTGCCTGGTTTGGTCCAATACTCGTAGGGTAAAGCTAAAGCAAACATAAATACGGTCATGAAAAAAAGAATCCCATTAGCTGGATCGTGAATCTTCCCATGATGTCAATAAATGTGACGGTCAACCAGTAACATGGGATGGTACTCCATAGCGCAATGAGGGTCTGTGCTCTAGCGATCTTGTAAACTTCATAGATGGCATTCATCTGTGTTGCCTTTGGGATCCATTCTATCTTTGTAAATATCTCTTTTTGAAATGTCAAGCAAAAACCAGGTGGAGGTAGTTCCAAGGAAATGAAGCCCATGGCGTTTAATAAATCCCTTGGAGAATAAACCATAGTCTACCTTAGGATCTCTAACAATCTGATGATCTATTTGTTTGCCAGGTTCAAGATCCACTTGCAAGACTTTCAACATATCATCTATGGCATGTTTAATGTTTTTGGCAACTAAAGCAGTGTAACGAGCAGTTTCCGGTATTTTCATTCGCCAGTAAAAAGTTATAGCAGCGGGGAGAGCGCCTGCCATAAGGATTATATGCATAAGTAATCAGCTTGAGATATCGTCCAACCATCAGAGATGGAAAATGGTGCTCACTATGGATCGGCGATGGAAAATGGTGCTCAAAAATGCTGGAGAATATTAGTGCAACAATGCCTCCTACCAAGATTCCAAACCCTTGCATAGAAAACACGTCCGCAATGAACGCACCACGAGTCTTCTTGTTTGTATATTCTGAGATTATCGTTGCTGAGAGTGGGTAGTCACCTCCGATATCAACTCCAAGCCAAAACCTTTTCCCAAATTCAAAATACACAATTTACGTCAATAACTAATTTTAGTGTATTAGTCATTTTATCGTTTTCAAATAAGTTATTATTATTTTTCATTGTAATACTACTATATATTAAGATTTTCACCTATATTATTAATATATGTTAACCTTGTCAATAAAATATACATATTAAGAAAAGAATAAAGTTATATGATTTCTCTCTACTAACAAATTTTTGTAAAACTAAAACTGAAGTTTAAATAATGTTGCTATTTCTAAAGGAGATACCGGAGGCGACAGAGAAAATAATCATCATGATCAGAGTGATTCCATACACTCTTCTTCGGCCTAGTTTATCTCCAAGCCACCCAAAAAAATGTTGACCAATAAGTGTCCCACATAGAGCCACACCATTGACCGCACCCGCCACTTCTGGTGGGAGTGTTCCGAGCTTCTCTGTTCCGGCCTTGTGGTAGTAGATGCGGCCTAGCAGCTTTGTGACCATTGAGATACAGAAAAGATCGTAGGCATCAGTGAAGAATCCCATTCCAGCAATAACAATTGCTGTGAAATGATAAAGCTATGTTTTGGCTACATCTAGTGCATTGAGCACTCTTATCTGATTTTCAACCATCTATTTCTCAGCTAGATAATCTACAAACACAATAACAGACAATAACAAACATTTATAGACCAAATTTTAATTATTGATTAGAATTTGTGTCTTAGGAATCGACAATAATCTAGTTGGGAACGTCTGTAGAAATTATAAAGTAGATTCGGTTTTCTAGTTATATATATATATATATATATATACTAGTGGTATTCCGGCGCTACGCGCCGGATTGTTATATTTTATTCTCTAGTAAATAAATTATTTATAATCTTGAAATTACCAGTATCTATGAATAAGCTCTTACATCATGTATGTTTCTTCTTTTAGATGATTCGTATGATGTTGTTGGAAGTTGTTACATTTTGGTGGTCGATAAGGGTTTCTAACAAACGTTTAATGTGTTTTGTAGTTATTGAATATTCTTTATTTTCGTTGTTCGTCAGTATATACCATGTATGCATTATGGGAGGTTACATTATATGTTATTATATTATATCTTCAAAAGTATCTAGTAGAAAATGGAGGTTTCTGTTTCTAAACTTATTTGTCAATGGATTAATTATAGATTTTATTTTTGGTATACTTCTATAGTTTTACAGTCGTATGATTATCTTGATTGGATATGAGTGTGTAGTGAAAAAGACAAATAGCATGTGGCAAAAAGGGTAACTATTAATAATTTTTACATTTTATTTTGTTTGTTCTGGTTCTGGCTATTGTATTAGTGGTTAGTGATAATTCTCTTAATTTTCATTAATGTAGGAGTTAATTGCATGTGGATTTTGGAGCTTAAATTGTAGGCGATTTGAGGTGACTGATAAAGAAGTGATAGGGTACGGAAACAGATTTATTTATTTGGATTAAGTGTCCATTTGAAGCTGGATGTTATGTCTCATGTGAATGTATTTTACAACGTGCTTATTTTATTGGTTTACTATGTTTCTAGACTTTGATTTCTATGTAACTATTTTTGTAATCTATTAATGTGTTTTTTGGTCACATTTGTTGTTGTATTTAGTAATTTTTTGTGTAAAGTTTTAGATTAGTGGTTGACCATATTTCGTATTTAAAAGTATGTAAAACATCAGAGAATACCAACATGAGAGATAACGTGAAAATGCATATGAAAAATTATACTTCCGTAAATCCGCAGAAATAGCTGAAGATCGATTTATTTCTACTGCCAATCTTTCTTCCTAAAAGTCCATCAAACCACATTAACCCTTCATCATTAAACTCAATATATATTAATACCTTCTTCCTTAACTTGTGAAAAGAGCTCAATCTTAAATCCATGATCAACTTTTCATATCTGCTAATTCTTGTAATAATAATTTTCAACTATTGTTACGCTCGAAAGATTGGTAAAATAATGGAGAAACCTACGATAATGGGATTCTGAAAATTATACTTTACCTTGTCATCGGTCAAAAGTAGGTCAAGATCAATTAGCTTCCAGGTTCTTTTTTTAGATTTCAGACTTCTGAAACATAATCAATTTCTTCTCACATATGTTAGGAACAACTCTGTGTAAAAAACCTATATACAGATGTAAAAGAAGCTGACGATTGATTTATTATTGTTGCTACTCTGAAGCCGGCAGCTTTGATAGTACACAGTGGGAAAGATAGGGGATATGTTTGAGTTTAACGACGGCTTGGCCTAAACAGTTGAAGAGAGGTAATGAAAAGATACCGGTAGCAAACATAATCACTTTCCGATACAATTTGGGTATTGTACTTTAGACCTAATAAAGTTAATAGTTCTCTTTACTTGAGCTTATCATCTAGTTATTATATGAGAAGTGATTTGACAATATCAGTACACGATCATTTTCACCAGAAAATGAGGACATAACTTAAAAAAAAAATGACATGACATCAACTTAATTATGACATGTAAAATTTTTTAGATAATTTTTGACTTTTTGCAAAGTTTTTAAAATATATAATTAGCTAATAATTTTTATAATATCACTAAAAATAAATTTATGTATAAATATTTATTTATTTTGGCAAAACTTTTGAAATATTATAACAAATAAATCATATATCACCACTATGTTATATATATATATGTATGTAAAAACAATTCACATTAACTTATATATCCTATGTTTATAATTAAATATATATATATATATATATATTATAATTATTTGTAAATTTTCTTTAGAATACAGAAACACTAATGAAATAAAACTTTGTTTTAATTAATGTATAAATTTTTATTAGCATTTATTGGTTCATTAAGTAAACTAAAATCTTTTTTACCATTTAATATATTTTCAGCTAAAACAGAAAGATCTAAAACTTTTTAAAATTTATAGATTTAAATATAGATATACTTAAATTAAAGATAAGAATATACTTGAAATAAATAGTTATTAAATAAAATAAATATTAAACCATCATTAAAGAATGTAACACATGGTATTTTTTCACCCTATAGAGAGAAAAAAGCCAATTTTATTATCTTACTAGTGGTAAAAGCCAATTTTATTATCTTACTAGTGGTATTCCGGCGCTACGCGCCGGGTTCATATGTTTTATTCTCTAATAATCCAAAATTATTTATAATCTTGAAATTACCAGTATCTATGAATAAGCTCTTACATCATGTATGTTTCTTCTTTTAGATGATTTGTATGATATTGTTGTGAATTGTTACATTTTGGTGGTCGATACGGGTTTCCAACAACATTTAACGTGTTTTGTAGTTATTGAATATTCTTTATTTTCGTTGTTCATTAGGATATATCATGTAAGCATTATGGGAGATTGCATTATATATTATTATAATATATCTTCAAAAGTATCTAGTGGAAAATCGAAGTTTTTGTTTCTAAATTTTCACTGTTAATTGGTCTTTATTTGCTTGGTTCTGATATTTGAATTGTAAATTTATTATGATGGATTAATTATAGATTTTATTTTAGGTATACTTCTATAGTTCTATAGTCGTATGATTGTCTTGGTTGGATATGAATGTGTAGTGAAAAAGAAAAATAACACGTGGCAAAAAGGGTAACCATTTATAACTTTTACATTTTCTTTTGTTTGTTCTGGTTATGGCTGTTGTATTAGTGGTTAGTGGTAATTCTCTTAATTTTCATTAATTTAGAAGTTAACTGCATGTGCATTTTGGAGCTTAAATTGTAGGCGAATTGAGGTCACTAATGAAAAAGTGAGAGGGTGCGGAAAAAGATTTATTTATTTGGGTTAAGTGTCTATTTGAAGCTGGATGTTATGTCTCATGTGAATGTATTTACCGTAGTTATTTTATTGGTTTACTATGTTCCTAAACTTTGATGTCTATGTAACTATTTTTTTAATCTATTGTTTTTTGTCACATTTGTTGTTGTATTTAGTAATTAATTGTGTAATATTTTAGATTAGTGGTTGACCATATTTCGTATTTAAAAGTATGTAAAAAATCAGAGAATACCAACATGAGAGTTTACGTGGAAATGTATATGACAAACTATACTTCCATAAATCTACAGAAATAGCTGAAGATCGATTTATTTCTTCTGTTAATTTTTCTTCTTCAATCCTAAAAGTCTATCAAACCACATTAACCCTTCATCATTAAAATCAATAAATGTTAATATCTTCTTCCTTAACTTGTGAAAAGAGCTCAAACTTAAATCCATGATCAACTTTTCATATTTGCTAATTCTTGTAATATCAATCTTCAACTATTTTTACGTTCTTAAGATTCGTAAAATAATGGAGAAATATAAGATAATGGGATTCTGAAATTTATACTTTACCTTGTCGTCGTTCAAAAGTAGGTTAAGATCAATTAGCTTCCATGTTTTTTTTTCTAGATTTCAGACTTCTGAAACATAAACAATTTATTCTCACATATGTTAGGAACAATTTCGTGTAAAAAAACCTAAATTAAGATGTAAAAGAAGCTCACAATTGATTTCTTATTGTTGCTACTCTGAAGCTAGCAGCTTTGATAGTACACAGTGGGAAAGATAGGAGACATGTCTGATTTTAAGAACGGCTTCGCCTAAACGGTTGAAGAGAGGTAATGAAAAGGTACCGGCAGCAAACATAATCACTTTTCGATACAATTTGGATATTGTACCTTGGACCTAATAAAGTTAATAGTTCTCTTTGCATGAGCTTATCATCTAGTTATTATCTGAGAAGTCATTTGAAAATGTCAGTACACAATTCATTTTCACCAGATAACTTTTGACTTTTTGAAAAGTTGTTAAAATATATTATTAGCTAATAACTTTTATAATATCACTAAAAATAAAATTTATGTATAAATATTTATTTATTTTGGAAAAAGTGTTGAAATATTTTATAACTAATAAATCACATATCACCTTTACAATATATATGTATATATAGTATTAATAAAAAATAAACTGAATATAAGTACATTGTAAGAAAAATTCACATTAACTTATATATCCCATGTTTATAATTATATACATATATATATATTTATATTATAACTATTTGTAAATTTTCTTTAAAATACAGAACTAAAAAACACTCATAAAATAAAAATTTGTTTTAATTAATGTATAAATTTTTATTAGCATTTATTGGCTCATTAAGTAAACTAAAATCTTTTTTACCATTTTAATATATTTTCAGCTAAAACAGAAAGATCTAATTTTTTTTTAATTTATATATTTAAATATAGATATACTTAAATTAAAGATAAAAATATACATGAAATAAATAATTAATAAATATAATACATTAAAATATTATTAAAGAAAGTGACACATGGCATTTTTTCTTCATATGGAGAAAAAAAGTCAACTTTATTATATAAGAAGATATAATATAATACAAATTTTCTTATATGTGGCTCCAGCTTCAGTAATTTGGACATACGGAAAAGTTATTACCGCGCCCAATCACTTACTGCCAACTTTTGTAAAAAGTATTCAAAATAAAATTCGACATCACTAATCACGAAAACTAATCACGAAATGATGAAACTAGCGTAGTTAGCTAAACCTTTATGCTGTTGGTGAGTTTTTTTGGTTGTCGGGTGTCTTAAAACTGTTGACGTGTATATAGGCTGACTATATGTTATCTCAATGTTAGAAAAGGTGTGTGCTACTTATAGACCAAATTATGTTCAAAGCCAACAACGTGTATGACTTTATATCGGAATCTAAAGTAGAATATACGCAATCCCGGCTCATTTTATTGATGGACCTTGTGCTGATAAACAAATTTCTCTCAAATTGTTATTGTATTATTATATATTTGAAAATTAATACCCTAGTATATATATTTGTAAACAAACCAGGATCCTAATTTCTTAACAAAAATTAACCGAAAATTAGATCTAGTGCAAAAGCACTCTCATCCAATGGCGGGACCTATGAACAAATTTTACCAAGATTAGAGTAATGCTAAGAGGAAAAAATATAAATAAAAAATGTCAATGGGGAGGGATTCAAACCAAAGTTAAGGGGGGTCAAATGAAGCACTTAACCACTAGAACTAGTAAATATTCATTATATTAATGAGCAAAATAATATTTATAGCGATTTAAGGTATGTCAGGTGCAACTTCATCTTTTTATGTGGGTCTGCGTCGGTTTTCATCCCATGCCATAAGCCAGCACTAAATATACTGTCATCTTGTTTTTTAATTAATAAATTATATTATACTAAGAATTTCAATAATATTTAATAATAATGAAAATACTAGAGTATGAATATGGCCCCTTATATCGTTTACTAGGAGTTTGCTTCGGTTGTATATTTTTATTCTTATATTTTGAATAAATGGAAAAATATAGATGATTAGTTGGGCTTTAACTTAACATTTTAACATTAATTATTTTTAAAGAACTAATCCAAACTAATCATGATGTAGTTTTATTTTTAAAGTTAAAACTCTGCTACATCGTCTACAACAATTTGTTTTTGTTCATGTTTTATTATTTTTTCCTAAAATAACTATTAAAATGTTTTAGAAATTATAGTATTGTTTTAGAGTAAAATAACATATAGCTAATTCAAAAAAAACTACAAATTAGATCATATAACTATATTTCTACATCTACACTTTAACCAATCATAATCATCAAAAACTGTTTTACACCTGGTGCGCTGTTGTTTTAACATTCAAGAAAGAAATAAAAACTAGTAACAGATGAGTTAAAATCGAGTTAGAAGTTGATTACTCTTGTCTCAAACCATATTTGGAAGAGCCCTTGAAAGTTGTATACTTGTATTTTCTGTGAGAGGAGATGGTTGTTTCATGCAATCTTTTTCATATTCTGCAGTAAAATGTTTGATAATTACCTATCAGAATGTATAATATAAATATGAAAATATACTTCACATTACGAAATACTATGTTGCAGCTCCAAACATGTCAAAACCTAATATTGAAGTATAAAAGCAAAAAAATTTATGTAGCTAAGAAGAGCAGTATTTCAGTTCAATTCAATATTTAGCATTTGATATATTCGGTTACAAGACGAAAATGTCTTAATCTAACATGAAAATTTAATTTTTGAAGATGATCCGTTTTTTAAATTATAAATTTTCATTTTTTGAATGGTTCAGATAATTATGGTTATTTCAGTTTTTCTTTTAATAAAAATAGTTTAGTTTGAAAATGTTACAATTAATTTTGTAATAGAATATATCTTCCCCAAAAATATTTCTTTAGTTTCAAAATTTTCCTTTTAACAACACTTGCCTATTTTCTAAACAGAGTATTATGAAACAAGAATATATACAAAAAGTTGTCTACTTATTTTCAGTTTAGAACATCTTCAAAAACTCCCTTAAGACTTCAAATATAAGGCTTTGTGAATCCTTAAAAACAATCTTAAAAATTTAAATTTTAAGTCTTTGTACAATGAAACTTCAAATATAAAGTTTCACTGTAGAAAACCTTATATTTAAGGTTTCTTTATCTCCACACGGGAGATAACAAATTAGATGGTGACGGCGAAAACTAAGGCGATTTCTAGGGTTTCGGCTTGAAGATGCAGAGACGAAGATCTTGGATTCGATGAGGGTTTGTAAATGGGTATGATAGGGTTCATCATCAATCGAGGGACCATGGAACGTTTCGGTTTCGGTTTCAAAATGGATATAGGAAGACAACAAAGTCAAGCGACGATTTGCGCAGCAGCTTGGAGAGGTGGGGGATTTCCGGGATCAAGGAGGTTAGCAAGGAGATCCAGGTTAGTAATCGTATCACTGTAGGTTTGGGTATGGAAGGGTTTCGAATCTGGGAAATATGGGGAGAGACATAGGATTTTATAGAAGTTCATGGAAGAAGAAACACATATCCGAACGATCAAAGGATTTGTTTTCATAATACGTTGAATTTGGGATGGTGTGATTGTTTGATCGTATGGGTAGTAAATAGTTCCAAAAGGAATGACTTGGCATGGCTTAACAAGCCAGCCAGAGAGTTTAGGAATATAGTTTCTGTTAGTATGGTTTCACTATTACGTACACTTACTCACTTAAAGGATCTTCAATCTTTTTTCTATAATTCTTATTGGTGCATACAGGAAGATTATAAAATTAATGGAACATAAGTGGTATGTTCAGTGCTATTGGAGCAAGGAGGTATTAACTAATTGGTACAAGTGGCCATTCCAAAGGACTAGACAAACGAAAAGGACATTATCGAGCTTTTTTGGTGTTTGTCTGATCATTATGGAAACAAGGATCATCCTAACTGTGGTTCACCTACAACGTCGACAAGAATATTATTGAGCACTCTGGGAGGATAACAGGTTTATGAAAACAAGGAAACAGGGAAACACCTTTTTGGTGACATTTGTGACATTGGATGAAGTTTTCTTCAATAACGATGTACGAGAGTTCTGGTGGTTTTCTTTTAAAAAATTGTGTATATCCACATTGGATTGGTTTTCTGATAGGGATAATAATGGTTGTTATGGTTGATATCACTCAAATTACCCTAAGGAGTGAATTACTCTCTCAATAAGAGGTTCAATTGTAATACTTAGGGATCGAATCCACAAGGAACTAAGGAACACAAAAGATATAATCCTAAGTGACTATGCTAGGTTGATTATGGTTTAATAGATAAATTGCAGTTGTGATCAATGGTAAGTTGCTCAAGAGAGTTTGGTTTAGGTTTTAAACAATAAAAGAAAGTAGTTAGATTCAAGGTTACTATTCAGATAATCAGGATTATAATGCTATAGATGTAGGAGGATTCTGATCCCTTGTATACCAAACCCCAAGACAAGCAATAGATGTCAGGTTAGGTTGGAAATCAGTTTGGTTCTTCCAAACAATCATGAAAAGTGTTGTCATAGGTGACTGGTGATCCACTTTAGCATCTATAGTACTTTCTGCAATCAACAATTCTAAGAATGGTGCTAAAGAGTGGTTAGATAGAAAGCAAAATTTTTGAAATCTTTTATCCCTTTCTTGACTTAATAAAACCAATTTTTGAAAACATTTAGTGAGATCAAAAAAGGTAAAGTAGCATCAGTAATCTATACTCCCCCAGACTTAAATCATACACTGTCCTCAGTGTATAACCAGTCGGAGTTAGTGCATAAATAAATAAAGTATAACTGATATCGAAAATTGTGAGCGATATACCGGACCGATGTTCGTATCGATCGATGGTGAGTCACTTCCATCGATCGTCATGGATAGGGCTCTGTTGAGCGATGTAGACAGGGTCTTATCGGTCGATAGGTAGTGATCGTGTGTCATCTGAAATAAATAAAAACGAAACTAATAAGTAAAAATAAAATAAAACTAAGAAATAAAATACCTAATAGTGGGTTTCCTCCCACTCAGCGCTTAGTTAAAGTCATTTAGCTTGACTATTGAGGTATGGTGGCTAGTGATGTGAATTGCAGGTACTTGTTGGGAAACAAGTATCCTCCTTTTCTTGTGATTCTTCAAACCATGAAGTTAAGAAGCTTCTTGTGGCTTTTTCGCTTCTGGTCATACTAGCTTTCAACCCTTGGACCTCATAGTGGATTCTCTGTAGCCACTCCTCAAGGTTCGCAATGCTGTACTCATGATGTCCAAGCATGTTGTAGGTGTTTTCTAGATTAGTACTCATCTGCATTGTGTCGAGGTTTAGGATGTTGTGCACAGGGGAAAGGATAGTATCGACCGATCTCGGTGTAGGTCTGTCGGTCGATGTGGATGGATGTCCATCGGTCGATGGGTTCAGAGGGATGTCGATCGATGCTGATGGTGCAGGTCAGTTGGCGAGCATGCTTCGAATGTATTCGATCTCCTTCTGAATTCCTTCTGTTGTGCATTCCAATCTTTGAACGTCACCCTGTACTGAGAACCACATCTTGTCGAGTAATCTATATGCTTCGTCTCCACAGGCTTCAATAGATCTGTAGATATCTCTTGCGATGTCCTCAATTTCTTCCCTGGTACATAAATCTGGTGCTTGAGTATCGGTCGATGGCAATGGAGGGTCATCGGTCGATAGCTTTTGTAGGTGACTCTCGATAGGCTTTCCATTGGTCGTGTCGATCGATGCTGCTGAGGTAGTATCGGTCGATTTGCACTTCGGAGCTTCTTTCGCAAAGTGCATTCACTTCTTCTTGCAGGGCTTTCCTCTCGTTGCGAGCGAAGTCATTGCTGGTCTTATTCCAAAGTAATTCTCCTTGAAGTGATGCTATGGCTTTTTCATATGCAGACCTCAGTGATGCCATCTCCTAATTATGGTCACCAGTTCTTCCATTGAGCATGGATGTGACCTCTGCTTGTGTGTAGAGCTTGCAAACTTGAACTCCTTTAGCAAACTGTTCAGCGTGCTCTGGTAGATGATATAGCATGATTTTGACCCACTTTTGGTCATGGTATTGATATGGTTTTATGTATATTTACTACAATATAGAGTCTATTTAGAGTATTTACAGGTTCAGGTACGTTCTGGAGAAATATGGTGATTTTGGTGTCTTTTGGAGCCTTTAAGTGCAGAACTGCGCAGATGCGTCAGATGTCAGATATGGATGGAGACCTTCCCATGGTGCGATTAAGCTCATCTTTTGAAAAATGATAGAGCTTTGAGTTAGCTTGCCAATGCCACCGGTTTGGGGTCAATCCAACGGTTAGATCAGAAGTTATTTCAATTTTACTGAAGAGTGGTCAGTCTGCCTCGCGAGAGAAGACTGCCGAGAAGATATGTGCATGTCGATCGATGAGAGACACTTCATATCGATCGATGTGGATGCCAGAATGCGGGCCGAGTATATTTCAAGACCAACTGAAGCCCAGAAGAAACCTAAATTACCAGAATGCCCTTGGACGACCAGAAACCCTATTTTATGTTATTTGCAAGCCATTGTTGACGGCTACGCTATCTACGCTTTCTTTTCACCTTTTGTTTTTGTTCTTAGTGAGGAGAGAAGAGGGGAACTCCTTCAGAGTCCTCTTGGAACTCCATTGGAATTATCTTTATTTTCTTATTCTATTATTATTCAGACTATGATTTGTGTTTCTTCTATCATGTCTGAGTAGTTCACTTGTTATGTTTAGGGATTTCATGAGCTTAATGTTAAACTAAATATCAGTTAGGATTGCTAGAATATCTATAGATCTCTACACCAGGGTGATTTGTAATACTGGGATCTGGAGTAATTAGGATATCATGATAGTGTGACTGATTGCTTGAACCTAGAATCATAGGACAATTGAGATGCACGAAAGTGCAGTCAATTAACGGAACCCGAATCCTGCTGGATTAGATACTTAGGCGCATATGAGAATTTGGTCTAGGAATCTAGTTGAACATAATCGATTAGGTCGTTAATGCTTGTCTGAGGTAATATCGATCGACACTCAGGCCATAGTATCGATCGATACTCACTTCTTGTTCGCATGCGAAAGGTGCAACAAGGACTTAGACATCTGATTAGTAATTGCATTGATAGATGGATTACTTACTTATTAAAATCGAGTTCTACAATGAATCTATAAGCTGTAGCATCTTTAATTGTTCTTTTGAATCTCTTGATTGATAAATCCATAGGTCTAGCTATTTCTCCTTATTGTTTATAAACTCAACCAATCGAACAACTACTTTTTTCACATTGCTTTTATTTACTGTTTTATAAATTCTTTACCTAGCTTAACTTTGATTTCTATAGTCTATTGTGTGCTCCTGCTCTCTGTGGATTCAATCCCTAAGTACTACGATTGAACCTCTTATTTGAGAGAGTAATTCACTCCTTAGGGTTAAACATTTGAGTGATATCAAATTAGGCGCCATTGCCGGGGAGCAAGGATTCGCCATTAGACTTGATTAATAGGTTTAGTCTAGGTTTTATTTACTGTTATAGTTACTTACTGAAAATTTTTTCTTGTTTTTCAGGTACATACATGCCTATCAGTACCAGAAGTAGCAAGGAGGAATTACTTTTCATCTCAGATCCTATAAGATTGGAGCGTTCGATCCGCAAAGAAAAACGTTCCTTATCGATCGATTACAACACTAGTATATCGATCGATACTCGCCAACCACAGTCGACCGAGACACCGACTTCATCGACCGATACTCGCCCACCCACATCGACCGAAGCTACCCTTCTGTCGAACAACATTTCCCACCCAACATCGATACTTCACCTCGAACATCGATCGATACTGAGCAGCGAGACATGGTTGCGACGATATCCCTTGTACGAGATGAGAATGGAGACATGCATGACCAGGACGGTCATCTGTGTAATGCAGCAGGTCAGAAGATATATGGAGAAGGAACTGCAATCCTTGAGCCATCTGCTACCACTAAGGATGCTAGAGTTTCTCGCAAGAGAACGCTAGCAGAATTGATCAGGCCTGGAGATTTATATACCAACATGTCTGCTATCCGAGTACCTCTGGAAGTCCCAGAATTTCAAGTACACCCCAAACACTTTGTTCATGTGAGTGAGCACCCTTATTGCGGTCTGCCTCATGAAAATCCCCTGGACCATATTCAGACACTAGAAGACTATACGTCTGGAATCCAGAAGAATGAAGCAACGAGAGACTACATCATCTGCAAGTTGTTTACATTTTCACTTTCTGGGGATGCTAAACGTTGGCTGNAGAATTTCAAGTACACCCCAAACACTTTGTTCATGTGAGTGAGCACCCTTATTGCGGTCTGCCTCATGAAAATCCCCTGGACCATATTCAGACACTAGAAGACTATACGTCTGGAATCCAGAAGAATGAAGCAACGAGAGACTACATCATCTGCAAGTTGTTTACATTTTCACTTTCTGGGGATGCTAAACGTTGGCTGAGGCGTCTACCACCAGGATCTCTCACTACATGGAATGATGTTAGGAATGAATTCATTAATGAATTCTTCGATGATGCAAGGGCTGAAGAGATAAGAGATAAGATTTGGACATTCTCACAAGGACCTACAGAAGCTTTCAGAAGCTCTTGGGAGAGGTTTATGGGATACCAAAAGGATTGTCCACATCATGGTTTTACGGAGATTCAGCTATTAAAGAAGTTCGACAGGGGCGTTGATGTAAGCTACGGTGTTATGATGGATACTGCCAGCGACGAAAGCTTTGAGACAAGGACAATAGAGGAAGCTAAGAAGCTGATTGAGAACATGGTGTCTAGCAACAGTGTCAAAAATCTGGATATACACAGGATAAAATCAGCTGCAACGGATAGTGACAAGAATGTTGAGGCTGAGATTGGTTCTGTACATGAAGTCTCATGGGTGCAACAAGCTACATACCAGGATGAAGATGAGATGAAATTTCTGCTAGAGAAGCTCTTGAAAGAACATCAAGAGATGACTGAGCGTTAGAATCTGAAATGGGATTTTTTCTGCAAAGATTTGAATGGAAGGTTAGAAACCTTAGATAGCCATGTTAAGATGCAAGCTTATCATACTGCAGAAGCTGTGAAGCAAGAAGCCTTGGTCAAAAAGAAAGCTGTGGACAGTGAGAGGCACCAGGTTGTTGACATCCTAGATATTGAGCAGGAGAAGCTGGAAGAAAATGCTTTTCAAGTCGTAAGCTTCATGTCTATAGGCGGCTCGTACTGGTGTCGACCGACACCAACACCCGAGCATCGACCGACACCAACACCCGAGCACCGTCCGACACCAACACCCAAGCATCGACAGACACAAACACCCGAGCATCGACCGACACCAACACCAGAGCATCAACCGACACCAACACCCGAGCATCACTCGACATCATCACTTGAGCCTCAACCGATACAATCTGATATGCATCGATCGACACCACTTTTGGGATCAGATAAGTTTGTTGGCATTCAAAACCACTCCGACTTTACCGCGTAACCCACATCCTCCCACTCTTCTTCGAGTTAACACATCTGCCGTCGATTGACAGGAGAAGCAGAACATCGATCGGCAGGAGAAAAAGAACATCGATCGACATCCGCCCATGCCATGTCGGGTTAGTTTACCAGATCTTGATGCACACCGCTTGAAGGCAACTCGAAACCCATCTCAGACTCCGGTTTTCTTCAACACAAGAGAAAAGATGAATCAGCAATCTGCAGAAGCACCAAAGCAAGGGAAATCAACCCTAGCTGAAACCTCTTTTGTTGAGAATGTCGATCGACGACATACACCAGGTATCGAACGACACCAAGGGGATGGATACGAAACTGCCATAGAGAGTCAGGTAACGAAAGATGAGATTCCAGTTGAGACGAGTGTGAAATCTAGGAAACCCTATATTCCCAAGCACCTCAGGAGAGAAATTAACAAAGTGGAACTTGATGGATTTCACAAAAGGGTGAAGAGGGTTCCCAAGAATATGTATTTCGAGGATGCATATTATAAGTACAGACTTGATAATTTCTTCAGAGAAAGCAGAGAGACATGGTTGCGACGATATCCCTTGTACGAGATGAGAATGGAGACCTGCATGACTAGTACGGTCATCTGTGTAATGCAGCAGGTCAGAAGATAGATGGAGAAGGAACTGCAATCCTTGAGCCATCTGCTACCACTAAGGATGCTAGAGTTTCTCGCAAGAGAACGCTAGCAGAATTGATCAGGCCTGGAGATTTATATACCAACATGTCTGCTATCCGAGTACCTCTGGAAGTCCTAGAATTTCAAGTACACCCCAAACACTTTGTTCATGTGAGTGAGCACCCTTATTGCGGTCTGCCTCATGAAAATCCC
>CAKOAT010727376.1:81024-103121 GCA_932364175.1 Eruca vesicaria subsp. sativa | reverse complement strand
CCTTGAGCCATCTGCTACCACTAAGGATGCTAGAGTTTCTCGCAAGAGAACGCTAGCAGAATTGATCAGGCCTGGAGATTTATATACCAACATGTCTGCTATCCGAGTACCTCTGGAAGTCCTAGAATTTCAAGTACACCCCAAACACTTTGTTCATGTGAGTGAGCACCCTTATTGCGGTCTGCCTCATGAAAATCCCTTGGACCATATTCAGACACTAGAAGACTATACGTCTGGAATCCAGAAGAATGAAGCAACGAGAGACTACATCATCTGCAAGTTGTTTACATTTTCACTTTCTGGGGATGCTAAACGTTGGCTGAGGCGTCTACCACCAGGATCTCTCACTACATGGAATGATGTTAGGAATGAATTCATTAATGAATTCTTCGAAGATGCAAGGGCTGAAGAGATAAGAGATAAGATTTGGACATTCTCACAAGGACCTACAGAAGCTTTCAGAAGCTCTTGGGAGAGGTTTATGGGATACCAAAAGGATTGTCCACATCATGGTTTTACGGAGATTCAGCTATTAAAGAAGTTCGACAGGGGCGTTGATGTAAGCTACGGTGTTATGATGGATACTGCCAGCGACGAAATCTTTGAGACAAGGACAATAGAGGAAGCTAAGAAGCTGATTGAGAACATGGTGTCTAGCAACAGTGTCAAAAATCTGGATATACACAGGATAAAATCAGCTGCAAAGGATAGTGACAAGAATGTTGAGGCTAAGATTGGTTCTGTACATGAAGTCTCATGGGTGCAACAAGCTACATACCAGGATGAAGATGAGATGAAATTTCTGCTAGAGAAGCTCTTGAAAGAACAGCAAGAGATGACTGAGCGTTTGAATCTGAAATGGGATTTTTTCTGCAAAGATTTGAATGGAAGGTTAGAAACCTTAGATAGCCATGTTAAGATGCAAGCTTATCATACTGCAGAAGCTGTGAAGCAAGATACTTTGGTCAAAAAGAAAGCTGTTGACAGTGAGAGGCACCAGGTTGATGACATCCTAGATATTGAGCAGGAGTAGTTGGAAGAAGATGATTTTCAAGTCGAAAGCTCCATGTCTATAGGCGGCTCGTACTGGTGTCGACCGACACCAACACCCGAGCATCGACCAACACCAACACCCGAGCACCGACCGACACCAACACCCGAGCATCGACCGACACCAACACCCGAGCATCGACCGACACCAACCCCCGAGCATCGACCGACACCAACACCCGAGCATCACTCGACATCATCACCTGAGCGTCGACCGATACAATCTGATATGCATCGATCGACACCACTTTTGGGATCAGATAAGTTTGTTGGCATTCAAAACCACTCCGACTTTACCGCTTAACACCCACATCCTCCCACCCTTCTTTGAGTTAACACAGCTGCCGTCGATCGACGGGAGAAGTAGAACATCGATCGACAGGAGAAGCAGAACATCGATCGACAGGAGAAGAAGAACATCGATCGACATCCGCCCATGCCATGTCGGGTTAGTTTACCAGATCTTAATGCACACCACTTGAAGGCAACTCGAAACCCATCTCAGACTCCGGTTTTCTTCAACACAAGAGAGAAGATGAATCAGCAATCTGCAGAAGCACCAAAGCAAGGGAAATCAACCCTAGCCGAAACCTCTTTTGTTGAGAATGTCGATCGACGACATACACCAGGTATCGAACGACACCAAGGGGATGGATACGAAACTGCCATAGAGAGTCAGGTAACAAAAGATGAGATTCCAGTTGAGACGAGTGTGAAATCTAGGAAACCCTATATTCCCAAGCACCTCAGGAGAGAAATTAACAAAGTGGAACTTGATGGATTTCACAAAAGGGTGAAGAGGGTTCCCAAGAATATGTCTTTCGAGGATGCATATTATAAGTACAGACTTGGTAATTTCTTCAGAGAAAGCAGAGAGACAGATAAAGACATTGAGCTGCTATTCAACAAGGTATGTCGTAAGCCTAATAGAACTCTGAAGAAGGAACAAGATCCAGGGAAGTTCCTGATTCCATGCTGTATACATAACCATGATTTGCCAACCGCCCTCTGCGATACTGGATCTGCAGTCAGCATCATGGCAATAGACACTGCTGAAGTAATAGGATTAGAGGTGGAAACTTCTAAAGATAGTTTCACTTTCGCAGATAACATCAGAGTTGATTCAGCAGGCATCATCAAGAATGTTAAAGTGGAGATAGGGGATTGCACTGTTCCAGTGGACTTTCATGTCATGGAGATTAAACCAGGCACAAAAAATTCGCTTCTCTTTGGAAGAGCCTTCATGGCTACAATGGGAGCAGTTTGTGATCTTAAGAAGAACAGGATGTGCCTGACTAATGTTGATGAAACTGTCTTCTATTATCCTTTGGAAAAGAAGACCGATGAGAAGTTTATTTCATGCATAGAGATGTTTGAAGATCCAGCACCTAAAGATGGTTCAAACCGCGAGTCGACACAGCCAGAATCAACATCGATCGACAATCATCATTCAGCATCAGTCGACAAACAGCCTTCAGAATCGATCGACACGAAGCATTCAGCATCGATCGATACCCTCTGTATTTCAGAACAGATCGAGACTGAAAAGTCTAAATCTGGGGGAAGGACGAGGAGTAGGAAGAAGAAAAAGAAAAGGAATGCATATGCAGATTTCCTATCACTAGTTCCTTCACAAGGTCAAGAGGGAAGTCTTGAGTATAAAGTGCGCTGCAGAGGAGGTTCTGAACCTTTTGCCAAGGTTAGAGTGCTATGTGATCCAGAGCTGAGAGATAAATGAGAAGTATCTGCCAGAGCTTTTACCACCTACATCAACAAAATGAGGAAGAGAGACAGTGAGACTTGTTCTGGAGCAAGTTCACATCTTCATCCGGACTAAATCAGATCTCCAGAATTTAAGCTAATGACTAAAAATAAGCGCTGAGTGGGAGGCAACCCACTGTTAGGTAATTTTCAATATGGTTTTATTTTCATTTATTACTGATATTTTGTTTTCTAAGGATTTCAGGTATTAGGAAAAAGATTCAAGGAAGATAAGTTCTGCGCCAGCTATCGACAGACAACCGGCCGGTGTCACTCGACAGATCATCACAAGTATTGATCGCCACTTAACTGTGTTGATCGATCCTCACATCAAAGCAGGTATACAGTCTTTCTTTGTTAAATTTTTCCTTATGATTTCTTGTCCCACCAATCTTAGGCTGTATAACATTGGTCACAGTGTTATTTAAGTCTGGGAGAGGTTCTACTAATATTATGTTTGAGTTAGATATTTAGAATAAAAACCCGAGTAGACGATTTCCTTGGATACCGACCGATTAGAGCATGTCGATATTGATCGACAGTACATCACTTGCATCGACCGATGGTAACTCCTTTTCATCGATCGATACTTAATCCGGTCAGGTATATCGTTCTTACTTGTCAAATTTTGTACTTCTGCTTTATGATTTTCACCTTACCACCAACTGTGTTACACTAGGGACAGTGCAATTTAAGTCTGGGGGGATTACTAACGTTTATCTACTTTATGGGTCTTATTTAAAATGTTTTCAAAAAGTTTTTATTGAGTCAAGAAGGGGATGATGATCTATTTCGATCTATTACTTGTCATCTAACCACTCTTTAGACCAGTCTTAGATTTACTGACTGCAGAAATACTAGAGATACTAAAGTGGATCAATCTGTCAACTATGTTTGCACTTGCTGAGAATGTTTGAAGGAACCAAAGCTGACCTCCAACCTAATATTGACTTGATTTGCTTGTCTTGGGGCTTGGTATACAAGGGATCGGAATCCTCCTACAAGTCTGAAAGGTACAAGTCTGTAAATTTTTGGTTTCCTTCTCTTCTTCTTTTAGCATCCAAAGAGAGAAAAATAAAAAGATTGAGATGATTTCCTGAGAGGCAGAGGGAGAGGTACATTACCCATGACCCCACTATTCTAGATCAAAGGAATGATCACACATTGTGGAAGCGAGGGAGATGTAAATTACCTATGACCCCACTATACTATTTGCCTACACTTTGTCAAAAGAGCTACAAAAAGTAGAAAGATCAATAAGATGAACATCAGTTGTTCATTGAGATTGATATAAAAGAAAAATAAAAATTTGGGATTCAAAAAAGGGAGATATAGGGAGAAAAGAAACCAGAATAAGACTACCTAATTACTCAGAAACTTGTTTGAGTTGAATCCAAGTGTTCGTTGATCGATACTCCCAAGGTAAAGCCTGCACTTTTATTTTATGTAAGAAATGAGGTTAGTAGAGGGGATTGTCAGACATGATATGTTGAGTTGTTGACTAGGTGAATTTGGTTGCTATACTAGGATATTGTATAATGTGCTTCTAAGGTTAGGATGTTTATGATTTGGTTTGCACTACTAGAGAGATGATGACTGAGTTTTTAAAATCTTTTGTGTTCCTGCTATTTTCAAACCTCTTTCAGAGAGACTGCCTGTATGTTTTGCTTGAGGACAAGCAAAAGGGTAAGTCTGGGGGAGTTGATATACCATGATTTTGACCCACTTTTGGTCATGGTATTGATATGTTTTTATGTATATTTACTACAATATAGAGTCTATTTAGAGTATTTACAGGTTCAGGTACGTTCTGGAGAAATATGGTGATTTTGGTGTCTTTTGGAGCCTTTAAGTGCAGAACTGCGCAGATGCGTCAGAGGTTTAGATATGGATGGAGACCTTCCCATGGTGCGATTGAGCCCATCATTTAACAAAAGATAGAGCTTTGAGTTAGCTTTCCAATGCCACCGGTTTGGGGTCAATCCAACGGTTAGATCAGAAGTTATGCCCATTTTACTGAAGAGTGGTCAGTATGCCTCGCGAGAGAAGACTGCCAAGAAGATATGTGCATGTCGATCGATGAGAGACACTTCATATCAATCGATATGGATGCCAGAATGCGGGCCGAGTATATTTCATGATCAACTGAAGCCCAGAAGAAACCTAAATTACCAGAATGCCATTGGAAGACTAGAAACCCTATTTTATGTTATTTGCAAGCCATTGTTGACGGCTACGCTATCTACGCTTTCTTTTCATCTTTTGTTTTTGTTCTTAGTGAGGAGAGAAGAGGGGACTCCTTCAGAGTCCTCTTGGAACTCCATTGGAATTATCTTTATTTTCTTATTTTATTATTATTCAGACTATGATTTGTGTTTCTTCTATCATGTCTGAGTAATTCACTTGTTAGGTTTAGGGATTTCATGAGCTTAATGTTAAACTAAATATCAGTTAGGATTGCTAGAATATCTATAGATCTCTACACCAGGGTGATTTGTAATACTAGAATCTGGAGTAATTAGGATATCATGATAGTGTGACTGATTGCTTGAACCTAGAATCATAGGACAATTGAGATGCACGAAAGTGCAGTCAATTAACGGAACCCGAATCCTGCTGGATTAGATACTTAGGCGCATATGAGAATTTGGTCTAGGAATCTAGTTGAACATAATCGATTAGGTCGTTAATGCTTGTCTGAGGTAATATCGATCGACACTCAGGCCATAGTATCGATCGATACTCACTTCTTGTTCGCATGCGAAAGGTGGAACAAGGACTTAGACATCTGATTAGTAATTGCTTTGATAGATGGATTACTTACTTATTAAAATCGAGTTCTAGAATGAATCTATAAGCTGTAGCATCTTGAATTGTTGTTTTGAATCTCTTGATTGATAAATCCCTAGGTCTAGCTATTTCTCCTTATTGTTTATAAACTTAACCAATCGAACAACTACTTTGTTCACATTGCTTTTATTTACTGTTTTATTAATTGCTTACCTAGCTTAACTTTGATTTCTATAGTCTATCGTGTGCTCCTGCTCTCTGTGGATTCGATTCCTAAGTACTACGATTGAACCTCTTATTTGAGAGAGTAATTCACTCCTTAGGGTTAAACATTTGAGTGATATCAGTAGACATAAACAAGAGCGCCCAAACAGTGAGCCTCTATTCAGGAGCTTCCCATTATCTTCTTTGGAAACATGAATGATATCTCCATCTATGCTTCTTGCAAAACCATTCTCATCTTTGTAGACACCGTATTCGTCTTTCTTTTCCCATGAGAACTGACGAATCCCAGATCTGAAGGCTCGTTTCCCAAGTTCACGATGTATATCAGTCGATGTGATTCTCCACATATCGATCGATGGGTGTTGAAATTCTGGATAGGCGGAACTGGTCATCTGAAGAATATCTGAAATGTCTTCTTTGGAGATTTGAATGATTATTCCATCCATTGCCCGTGCATGGCCATCTGGATCCCTGAAAATACCAAATTCATCCGGTGTTAGTAATGTAGAATCGAAATTATGTGTTAGTACCTCGGATGGTGTAGTGGTAGGATCGGTCGATGGGGTGGCATGTGAATCGGTCGATAGTCGGAGAGATGTGTCGATCGATGGATGTTGCTCCGTGTCGGTCGATACGTGTGCTTCTGGTTCGATTGCATGCTGCAAAGGTGTTGTATCCACTGCAAAACTTTCATTGTAATTGCTTGCCCAACTCCCAATTGAGTAGTCTCCGTCTTGTGGCTCAAGTGGGACGTAGATTGGTGCACAGTAGGGGGTGTCGCTCGTTGATTCGAAACGTCGTTTGAGCGATATGGGTTGGGGCATATTGGTCGATGGCGGGTGGTCTCTATTGATCGATGCTCTGAAGATGAAGGATGGGAGAGGAGATCTTTCTTCATCTTCCCGAAGAAATCTAAACTCTGTGGCTCGTTCCTCTTCATAATATTCAACATACTCCTCCTGAGTAGTGATACTAGCTAGTTCTGGGATGTAATGATCGTTCTCCCAATCATCTGCGCTAAAATCGCCGTCTGGAAATTCTTCTTCGATCTTTTGGAATAGCCTGTCGATCGATGACCATGTGTGTCTATCGGTCGACTCTGGGGGACTGGTATCGGTCGATGGTAGAAGACTGCCATCAGTCGATACTGCTTGATCGGTTTCGTACCCGTCCATGAAATCATACTCGTGGGCACAGAAACAAGTTCCTACGAGTGCTGGGCTCTTTGTCCTTGGAAACTGGATGAATGGAATGGGACTGTAGTGGATGGTAGGGTTAATGAGGGTTAGGCAGAGCTTGTTGGATTGTAGGTCACAAACAGCTCCAACAGTTGCTAAAAAGTCCCTTCCAAGTAGTAGAGATGTCTTGAAGGTGAGCTTGTTCTCCAGGACGTGGAAGTCTATAGGAATTAGTGCATCTCCAATATGTACCTCAAGGTTTCGAACTATGCCTCCAGAGTGCTGCTGAGAACAATCCACGAGGACGAAAGATTCTTCAGTAGGCTCTATCTTCAGACCTAGATGGTTTGCCATGATCTTTGGTAGGATGCTAACTCCAGAACCTGTGTCGCAGAGGGCACGAGGGAACTCAATACCTCTTATGGAACATGGTATTGTGAACTTCCCTGGATCACTCTTCTTCTCCAGTGTGATCTTCTTCTTTATATTGTCTCTGACTTGATGAAACATTCTCTTGATGTCTTCTTCTGTCTCTCTGGTCTCTCTGAAAAACATCCACAATCTGTGTGAAAAGTAGGCTTTTTCAAAGGGTTTCTCTTTAGGTATTCCCAGAACTCTTTTTCTGAAACCTGCCAATTCCTTCTCATTAGCTTCCCTTTTATAAGGATTGGGGATCTTTTCTTTCCTTTTCCTGAGAACTCTTCCATGATTTTCCTTTTCTGTCTCCATGGGCTCAAAGATGTCCGTGGGTCTCTTCATGATGATGGTGGGAATGGTTCTGGAAGGTTTAGACTGCTCCCGGAGTGCATCAAGTCGTGCAACGTCGATCTTTTGGAAGTTGCAGTCGACGTTGGGGTGTTGTGTATCGATCGACAATGAATGGAGTGTGTCGGTCGATATCATGGTCCTCATGTCGAACGATGGGGTAGAAATCATGTCGATCGATGTTATGAGAATCAATGCGGATAGCGACGGGCCGATGTGGGTGTCGTGCTGCGAAGGCTTCGTGTGACATAATCTATACGGCATTGCACTCGTAAGAGGCTTCGGCTAAGTCCATCGATCGACACTCGACAAAGTCTATCGATCGATGTGCTTTGGAAGGCATCGATCGATACTCAGGATGCCCTATCGATCGATAGTATTCGAGTTCGAGTTCGTAGTCTGTCTCATCGTCATCTTCAGAATCTGTCAACTTCTGCCAAAAGTCATCATCAAAGAGGGCATGCACATCATGGAGAGTAGCAAGCTCTCCCATTCCCTTCGCTAAAGTTTCTTGCTTTTTTAATGCTTCTCCTGTCTGAACCACTTGAGTTTCCAATTTCTTCACATAGGTGCTCAAACCATCAAGCTTGGTGTTGAGGTTGGTGTAGATAGAATTGATCTTTCCATTGAAGTCTATCTGAAGTTTATGTTGACTTTCCAGAACTTTGCCTAGCATCTCTTCTAGCTTACTGTCTTGGGTGGGTGGGGGTGGGTTTGTCTAGAATGAGTTACCATAACTCCTGCTGTAGTTGGGGTTGCTGCTGCTGTAGTTGGTAAGCTTCTGTGAACTCTGGTTGAAATTGCTCTTCTGTTCTGTGAAGTTTCTGTATCCTCCTTGGTTTCCAGACCTCTGAAAATCAGCTCCACTGATCCAGTTTACATCTTCTTCTGTGTATTCTTCTTCAGCTGCAGTTTCTGCACCCTCCACTGAGCAAATCTGCTTGTTTAGTAGCTTCTGAACATGATCCAGTTGTGCTTGCACTTCATTAATCTGTTCCTTTGCAATGAATGATGTAGCTCTTGTCTTCATGATATTCTTTGTGATGTTGCTTGAAGCTAAGTTATCAATCAACTTCACAGCTTCTTGAGGATTCCTGGTGGTAAAATTGCCTTCACTAGCTGTGTCTAAAGCCATCTGGTACTTCAGAGTGATGCCTCTGTAGAAAGTGCAGAGCAGTTGCACGTTTTTGAAACCGTGGTGTGGACAATCTCGCTGGTAGGATTTGAATCTGTTCCATGTGTCCTTAAACGATTCTCCAGGATATTGAGTGAATGTAGCAATCTTCCTCCTTCATTCTTCAGCGTGTGAGTCATCAAAGAAATTACGCAGGAATGCGTTTTTGATGTCACTCCAGGTTGTGAGAGAACCTGGTGGTAGTTATCTCAGCCACTGCAAAGCTTCTCCAGATAGAGAATATTTGAAAAGCTTGCAGAGAAGATAGTCTTGAGGGACTCCATTGGCTTTGATGACAATTATGAGATCCTCGAACCTCTCCAGATAGTCCATAAGATGCTCATGGGACAACCCACAGAAGGGTATTTGTCCTACAAGTGTGTAGTACTGTGGCTTGAGCTCGAAATCTCATCTCTGAATAGCAGGGGGCGTATGGCTGATCGGTTGGTGTAGAACTGATAAGGACGGTTGTAGTCAGCCAAAGTTCTAGCTCTATTTGCCTCTTCTACAGGTTGAATAAGATCTGTAGGTGCAGTCTCTTGCTCAGGAATGATCTCCTTCTGAGCATTCAGCTTTTGACCTGCTGCATTACGCAGGTGACCATCTTGATCACGCAGGTCTCCATTCTCATCAGTAGTGAGAATAATAGTCGCTACCATGTCTCGCTGGTTAGTATCGAATGATGTGAGATGAGGGGTATCGATCGATGTCGGATGAAAGATATCGGTCGACGAACGGTTTGTTGATGTCCATCGATGGAAGGGTGCGAGTATCGGCCGACGTTGAAGGTGTCTCAGTCGACTGTGGTAAGCGAGTATCGATCGATGAACGGTTGTTGATATCGATCGATGTGGAACGTAAGTCTTTGCGGATGCTATGTTCCAAACTGTGAGGGTCTTCTGAATACACAAGTTGGTTGTTATGTTGCTTCAAGTACTACTGGGCATGTACCTGAAAGAGACAAGAGAAAATTTGTTGTCAGAAGATAATTAAGCAATAAAAAGAAAAATAACCTAGACCTAATCAGATTAAATCTAATGGTGATCTTAGTTCCCCGGCAACGGCACCAAATTTGATATCACTCAAATTACCCTAAGGAGTGAATTACTCTCTCAAATAGGAGGTTCAATTGTAGTACTTAGGGATCGAATCCACAAGAAACTAAGAAACAAAAAAAATATAATCCTAAGTGACTATGCTAGGTTGATTATGGTTTAAAAGATAAATTGCAGTTGTGAGCAATGGTAAGTTGCTCAAAAGAGTTTGGTTTAGGTTTTAAACAATAAAATAAAGTAGTTAGATTCAAGGTTACTATTGAGATAATCAAGATTATAATGCTATAGATGTCTTTATAAGTTGCTTGCAAGTTATTAAAGAACTTCAATTCTTAGATAAATCTATAGCTATCGATCTCGTCCATTGATCTGACTGCCGACAATATCGATCGATATTGCTATCACAACATCGATCGATATATACTTGTTGTCGATCGATTACTCTATAGGAGTATCGATTGATATAGCTTCAGATCGAATCGAATGTGTTCACCAAGATCATAGACCGGCTCTCGCATCGTCCCTAGAATCTCAGCTTATACCAGATGATTTCAGGATGATGATTAACAAGTTAAATCATTCCATGATCATACTCTAGTTAGCTATTCTAGAGTAAGCATTAGGGTTCATCAGGATAATGAATATCACAACTCAACAATCCATAGTTGGGGCTAATCCCTCATAACTATTTGAACCCTAAATCTAACAAGTGAATCTACTCAGACATGGCTAAGTGATTCATAGCAACAAGGTAATAATAGAAATTCATCAGATTAAAGATTGAACTCTTGATTCTTGGAACAACAAATCTCTTTGTGTGTTTCTTCTAAATCTAGAATTCTATAACCTTTATGAAAATGAGAATAAGATGAAAAGAATATTTTTATAAATCAAAGAACATAAAAAGCATGTAAAGCTTTTGAAGTACAATAAGCACTAAAAACAATAAAAGCATGTTTGGCCAAAACACATAGGCAAAACTATAAATATGAATTCCATTAGGTTAAAAACTCGCCAGGGGCAATCTTGTAATATTGAGAGAACTTGGGCTTCAAGTCGGCCAAGTCAAACTTGCTCTTCACGCTTCATATCGATCGATTGTACATGGTGTACATCGATCGATGGAGTATCTCAATTCGTCATCCTCTTTGGAAGCGTCGTCGATCGATTACACAATACGTGTATCGATCGATATGTATCTCTAGATATCGACCTTACTGTCTGATCTTTACAGTCATCTCGGGAAAACTCTCCTTTAAGCTCCATAAGGGCACCTAAATCATCACTTTACTCCAAAATGCTCCTGAACCTGAAAACATACCTAATAGACTCCAAAACATATAAATATATTATAAAATCATATAAATACCATGGTCAAAAGTTGGTCAAAACATGGTATATCAATGGTTTTTGGTATTGGGTTTCCTCTATGTTTATGAGAGATGTTGTTGCTTGGTGTAAGCATGGGATGGTTGGAGTTCCTAGGTTTACGTTCACACTAAGGAACAAGCTTAAGGAATGTCTAGTGTTGGTCGGTGTTTTTTTATTTACTGCTGCAATAAGCTCTTGGAGCATATTTGTTTTGACTATTCAGTTATTTTTGGCCCTCGTTGCTTTATCTTTGTATTGTGTCATGTCTCAGGTGTTTAAATTTTGGAATAAAAGGGCATTATTTGGTTTTTGGTTTTTTACTTTGAAGGAATATGTTGCAGCTGGCTTACTTATCTTTGACGTAATAGCAGTGAAGAGTACATTAATGAGTCGGTGGCAGGAAGGACCAACTGTTGTCACTTGGTCACCCGGTCTGGAGCTGGATGAATGGCTTGAAAGATATATTCGAGGCTTGGAGTTACTATCGCTAAGTCCGGGCTCCTCCCTCAGCTTCAGTATGCAGGTTTGAGAACGGTGAGTTTTTCTTGTCTAGTACGCATGCTAGATAAGCGAGTTTTGCTAAGATATGAGACTGTGTTGAGAATGATGTATGCCCTGTTAGAGGGGTTTAGGGATACAGAATCTACTCTAACTGATTGGAAAATGCAAAGGATGGTTAGTATTGCAGGCAAGACCGTGAGAGTAGGGTCTTTGGGGTTAATTGTTTTGGTATTGAGTGAGTTTTACTGGGTTTTTTTTGGACAGATTTAAGCTTGGGAAGCCAGGGCTAGAGAAGCAATATATTTCTTCGGGGTTCTGGTATGGCTTACTGGGATTGCAGTTAGATGTTTGCTCTTGGTTGATGTTTGTTGTTGCAGGTTCAGTGGAACATTGGGATCCTGGAGGGAGTCAAGATAAAAGGTTGGCGACTCTGAGGTTCATAGTTATTTGGACGGGTATCTGGAGTAGATCATTTAATCTAACTTTGGCGTTGCAATCTCTATGGCTGGTCTCTTCAAACCAGTTTCAGAGAGTAGAATCAGGGATTGCCAAGGATCATGGGGGCATCCAAAGGCTTAGTGAGGATCCTCACATGGAATCATAAACAAAGATTACAAATTCAAAGGTTGAAACATACAAGTTCTAAAGAGGAAAGAAGAAAGGGCCGAGTACTTATGGTCCAAGTTTTGCAGCAAGGTTGCTACTTTATAGTGATATACTGGTTAGATATGATCATGTAATGAACACTCAAAAGTTGAGTTTAGTTCTCTGTATCGAATCATATTCTCTATGGGGAGGCAGGACATGTTATGTTGTTGGCTATGTAGATGTATGTAGGCGGAGTAGCATATTAAGACATGTGCTTGTGCTTTTAAATGAGATTTATTTTATGAGTCGGTTTAATTGGACCATGTTAGCAAGATCTTTTGTATTTTGGAAGTCTTCAATGGGCAGAGATTTTATTAAGGAGAAACAGGTAAAACACTGGATCCAAGATAGTTTTCGTGGGTTAATGAGTGTTTTTGGGCAAATTTTAAGCAGGTTACAAACAATATTTTGGCATATTTAATTTGGGGTTATCACCAGACAACCACTAGAATGGGTCTCTTCAAACCCCTAAGCTTGGCTTGGAGGAGCTATTTAAGAATAAATATATGAGAGTGTTAAGTTGGAATTATAAAGGAATGGGAAGTAAATGGACAATTAGCTATCTAAGAGAAATATGACACAAACATAAACCAAATTTTCTGTTTTTTATCGGAAACAAAACAAGAATATGATTTTGTACAAGGGTTTCAAGCACATTTTGGATATTATAATTTGGTTACGCTGGATCCAGTTGGCATGAGTGGGGGTCTCGCTCTATTCTACAACAATGAGTATCAAGTAAAGATTTTATACTCAAGTAATCAGATGATCGATGTGGAAGCAGTGGCAATTCGGAAAAAGGTTTTTTTAAACTTTTGTGTAAGGAGATTTGGTACAAGGCTTACGGGAACAAGTCTGGGGACGATTAAATCGTTATGGTCTAGCAAGATCAGAACCTTGGTTTATTATCGGCGATTTAAATGAGATTACCGAAACTCATGAAAAAGAAGGGGGTGCGTTAAGGAGCTTGGCTTCTTTTGTTCCTTTTAACAATATGTTTCGAAATAGTGGGTTACTTGAGTTCCTGGATCGAAGAAATAAAATGGCAAGGATGTAGAGGGAAAGGGAAAGGAGCGGCGATGATAAGATGTCGTCTCGACCGAGCACTAGCAAACAAAGAATGGCATACAATATATCATGTTCCTATACAAAATACTTGGGGATGGTATTGGCTCAGATCATCGTCCAGTACAGTAAAACCTCTATAAATTAATAATGTTGGGACTTTGAAATTTTTTATTAATTTATAGATATATTAATTTACAGAAGTTTCTTTATTTAATTTTTTTTATTTTAAAATATTTTTTTCTAAAATAAGAAAAATGTTCGCTTTAGTATATAAACATTCATTATTAAATTTTTTTAACAAAAATTTGGTTTTAGATATAATATTACAAAATCTCATCAAAAATATAAAGAGAATTCTATTGTGAATATAAAACAAATAATATAATGATATGTTCTTACTTATATAAAATATGTATACATATAATTATTAATTTATAATTTTAGTGGGACCATATATTTACATAAAATTTTCTAAGAAATTATTATTTTATTATTTTATCGATTTGTGTCAACTTTTGAACCGCCCCAAGTTGGTACCGACAAAATTTATTAATCTATAGAAATTATTAATTTATCGAGTATTAATTTATAGAGGTTTTATTGTAGTTACATACATGGAGGATAAAGTTTATAAAAGGAGTGGACAATTTATATTTGATAAGAGATGGACTGGACAGGAGGGCTTTATGGAATCAATTGTTGCTAGCTGGATAGAAGAAAATAATGGCTAGGTGGATGGTTTGGTCACATAAATTAGTAACTGCCGGCATGAGATAGCAAGGTGGAGGAAAATCAATCCACCATATGGAAAGGTAGGAAATTACATGATGCATACAAGGATGAAGATGATTACTAATATCATAAGAGCCGTAATATGTGGCACTCTTCTGGAGATCTTAATACCAAGTTTATCATGCTTTAACAAAACAAAGACGGGTGCGTAAAAAAATAGTGAGGCTTCATGATGATACTGGAAATTGGATAATAGAGGAAAATGGGGTGGAACAAGTAGCAGTGGACTATTTTGAGGAGTTATTTACTTCTACTTCCCATCTGAGTTTGATAGCTTCTTAGAGGAAGTTCGGTCAAATATCACAACTCAAATGAATCAAATGTTGTTAAGGACGGCCACAGAGGAGGAGGTTAGACAAGCTTTATTTATGATGCGTCCAGAGAAGGCACTAGGACTTGACTGAATGACATCATTTTTTTCCAGTACTCCTGGCATGTTATTAAAAATGATTTGGTAGAGATGGTGAATAATTTTTGGTTTCAGGAGTATTGGATGCTTGTTTAAATATTACTCATATTTGTTTGATCCCGAAGACGGAGAGACTGACAAGGATGACAGAGCTTAGACCGATAAGTCAATGGCTGAAAAGCTGTTTGCCCAGCCTAATATCGGAAACCCAATCGGCCTTTGTTCCAAGGAGATTAATTTTGGATAATATTCTAATTTCTCAGGAGATCTTTCATGGCTTAAGAGCCAATAAATCTCGCCAGTACGATCGGGTAGAATGGATTTTATTCAACCTTTGCTCCAAAAGATGGGTTTCGACCCTCCTTGGACAAAGCTTATGATGGAATGTATATCGTCTGTCCAGTATCGAGTATTGAAAAATGGTCAACCTAAGGGTTTCATTATCCCGCAGAGAGGTTTAAGACAAGAGGATCCTTTGTCTCCTTATCTATTTATTATGTGTAAGGAGGCTTTAATTACCAATATTGAAAAGACAGAGCGACAGAAGCGATTAACAGGGATGAAGGTTGTTTGAGTGTGTCCAGCGATTTCTCATCTTCTTTTTGCTGATGATAGTCTTTTCTTTTGCAAGGCGCAACTGGAGGAGTGTCAAACTATACGCACCAAACTTAAGGAATATGAGACTGTTTCAGGTCAATTAATAAACTTTCAGAAGTTTTCAATTCAGTTTGGCCATAGGATTGGGAAAGAGAATAGACAAGAGCTAAGAGATATACTAGGAATTCAGAATATATGAGGTATGGGATCATATCTAGCTTTACCAGAGAGTCTGTGCGGATCTAAGATACAAGTATTTGGATTTGTACAGGAAATATTAAACAGAAGGGTCAATAGATGGACTTCTAGGTGTTTTATGAAGGGAAGGAAAGAAGTGATTATCAAATCAGTGGTTACGGCGTTAATAAATCATGTGATGTCGTGCTATAGGTTATCTAAAATAACCACAAAGAAACTAACGAGTGCGGTAGCACAATTTTAATGGAACCCTGAGAAAACATTACAAAAAATGTAGATATTGTGACTAGTTTTTGTGTCAAATAATTAGTCACAATATTGTGACGAATTTGTGACAAGATTATTATGTAACAAAATGGTCACTATTAAGTCATAATTTTGTGACATAATAAAAAGTAACAAAAAATGTCACAACTATTTACAAATTAGTGACGGAAAATTTAGTCGTAAATATTGTTATTGATTATGCGATCCAAACGTCACTTATTTATATGATTTCTACTTTTTCAAAAAAAAGTTTGAGTGGAAAAAAATTTATCACATTTTTGACTATTTTAGTTATAATTAGTTTAGTTATAATGAAAACACGTGAGTTTCTAATAATAAAATTTGGAGTAAATAATATGGACCCCCATCAGATTTTATTCCAAAATGTCTTTTTTTCTTAATTCCAAAACCAAAGCCATTATCTTTTTGTAAACATGGGTTTCTGATGCAGATAGAATATTTGGAAAATATTCTCAATATTGTTATCTAGTTTATATTTAATAGGATAATTACTTTTAATGTTTTCTGGTTTTCTTATATATAGTCATTTAGGCTTAACAGTTGTATTCAGTTTTTGATTATTAATTAAGGTTAATAGATTTATCTTTGTTCTTTGTTTTTGGTAGATCATTGGTGATCTCATCAAATTTAAGAAAATATTAATTTTACGTACTCTTAGACTAAATAAGATTTTAGTGGCTATCATAGTTTTCTGGATATTTTCAGAATCAACAGATCACTAAATTCTATCCTATAAAGTTTCCGCTACATCAGTTGGTATCAGAGCTAGGATTTTGGTTTCTTTATCAAAGCTCTGACTCTAATAATCATGGAAAATTTGTTCGTGCAAAGTGACGAAACCATTTATATAGAGATTATTGGAGATCCAGTTTATGATACGATGAAATGTTATATGATGATGATTACAAACATTTCATCATATATAAAGTATCGCAAGACATCACCGTGCATCATGACGTCCAGCAATCCAACTCAACCAATCCCATAAAAGATAGTGTGCTTGTGATACGTATGGCATATTGTGCTCTAATACAATCACATCACGTGTTGGTGGATGGCAGCAAAGCAAAGATTTGAGAGGTTACGTGTCCAGGGGCAGATCCACACACAGAAGGGATGTGGCACGTACCACATGCTCTGTAATATAATTTAATTTTGCAAGTGCATACAAATTAAACTTCTTCGCTAGACGGCGGCGGCGACTATGTTTCCTGACTCTGACATCATCGCAGACATGCTCTTATCTGATCTCCATTGAGATCATTGTGTCATTGATCACCAGATCCCGATCTCGTCGTGCCTTGACGTGATTCTGATCTCCTTTGAGATCGTTGGGACTGGAGTTTGGTCTCATTGTTTCTCATTGTTTTTTGACGTGGGATATACTCGAGCTCTGATCATACCTTTGGCACTCATTGTTTCTTAGATGATCACACATCGATACACCGATCTATACTGTAGAGAGATTCGTTGTTTCTCTGCGGTTACTTATTGACCACGCTACTGGAATCATTGGTTCTCCTTGGGACCTTGGCTTTTCAAACGATAGCTATTGATCTTTTTTGATCCATGTGTTAGGATTCTTTGATCTTCACACTGCGTTCTGGTGCTGACAACTACTCATACCATTCTCTGCTGGACATGCTCTGTTTTCTCATATCAAAAACAGAGTAGGAAGTGTAACTCAAGTTTAACGGTTTGTTTGGGTTATGAGTAATAGAGCCGTTTGCTGGCACATCTGTAGGTGATTTTAAAGGCAAGGGAATCATGAGTTTGGAAGAGGAAGAGCCTTTCCGGCTAATGGATGATGAGAATACTCAAGTGCTTGAGGAGTTCAAACTCTCCTTGATAGGGAAGATATTGAATCCGATGAAACATTATGTTGAAAAATTAATCAACTATATGCCTACGCAGTGGGGAATGCAGGATCGAATTACAGCGAATGATTTGGGTAATGGAAAATTCTTGTTGAATTTCACTTCAGAAGAGGATATCAACGAAGTATTAAGGCAAGGCCCTTTCCACTGGAACTTCTGTATGTTCGTGCTAGTACGGTGGGAGCCTATTGTCCACGATGATTACCCATGGACTATTCCTTTTTGGGTGACTATAACTGTAGTGCCTTTGCACTTTTTGACAATAAAGAATCTGTGTGGCCTTGGGGATACTCTGGGGCGTGTAGATACGCTTGAGCTCGAGGAGGGTAGGATACTAATTGATATTGATATGCGCAAGCCTCTTAAGTTCACAAGAATGGCTACAAACGAAGCAGGAGATGCAGTCACAATCAAGATCACCTATGATCTTCTTTTTAAACATTGTACTACTTGTGGTTTTTTGACCCATGAGAAGGACCATTGTCCTCTGAAACCAAAGTTTAACAATGTTTTTGAACGTGTTGTGGTGTTAAAAGAGGAGGATCAATAACTGGCAGTGCGTAGAGGCATAAATATGAGGCTCAATTTCCACGATGATAACATCTCAGCTAGCTCTAAAGATAATCTGCAACAGCGGAAGGTTGGGTACATCAACAAAACAGGCCATCGTCTTCCTCGTCACAATGATGAGGAAGATTTACGGGATGCTGCTGAGAACTCTGGAACTTATAATAACAATGACCTGGTTTCGCTCACCGTCACGGTACAGAGAATCAACGCCCTGACAGGGTGATGCGGAGACGTAATGAGACACGAAATAACAGACAGATCCGGTACCCCTATGCTCAACAGCATGACATTAATAGTAAGGAAAAGTCTTTTGCTTCTTCCTCTCGAGATGGTGCGAGGAACAAGTTAAGAGAGGATCTGACGGGTTCTGTGAGAACTGAGCGTAGCCGTGGTGGGAAGTTACTACCTTGGAGAGACACCGCACAGAGCAATAGGACTGAGAAGATGGAGTGGCGTGAAAAGGATAGGACCAGAAACCGTTTAGCTCCTGCTCGGAGAACAACAGAGGAGCTTCACGCTGATTCTTCTGATCATCAAGCAGGTAGTAGGTCTGAGCTCCATGGAAAGATTTTCACTGACGAGTACAGAGATTCTCGTTCCCCTCGTGTATCTCATATTGATGCTCCTCGGAGTAACAGCAGGGGAAGGAGTTCACGAGAAAAGGCTTCTGATGCTCTTACCGGTTCTGGTGTTCCACGGCGAGCTAGCCGCAGGAATGAAGCTGAAGTGAAGTTATTTTCTACTGGGGGCAGAGCTTCAAGTAATGAAGATTTGGAGAGGATATCGTGCTTAGGTTCTTATGATGAAGAAGAGGCGGTAGATGACGATGTTTTGTTAAGTAATGCGCGAGGGGAAACAGCTGATCCGACAGAGGTTCATGTGATTCCACAAAAGCAAAGGGTAGCTAGCAATATTACCTCTCCAACTATGCAAGACAACGTGACGTTTCGTCCAAAAAGTATTGTGCGTTCTTTGACATAAAACACTGACATTGCTTTGTCTGAAGATGATGATGCACGGGTTATTGAGGCGTTATCACTTAAGGAAGAAGGATGAAGGGATGAGGAGGACGATCTATTTGATGAGGAACTCATGGATTTGGGGGAACCTGCAAAACAACATATTTCACGCCATATTGAGAAGGAAAAGAGTTCAAGAATTGTGTTGGGAGGCAGGAACGGGAACAGGAGGACTCCTAGGAAGAAAGAGGTTCTCCGTCGGGGATCTTCACGGCTGCGAGTCCTAAGTTCTACTTCTCAGAAGCACACTGGTGAGAAGGCTAAACCAAGACATCGCAGTCATAATGCTCGGGAGGAACGGTCTAAGTCACACAAAGCAAGTGGTTCGGTGGGGTCCAAAAACCCATCCCACATTCATCCATGAGGACACTCAGCTGGAACTATCGAGCGATTGGGACTGATCTAACAGTTCGACGCCTTAAGGAGATGTGTCAGAAGCATCGCCCAGGACTAGTGTTCCTTTCTGAAACAAAGAATAGGAGGCTGCTGTTGCAAGACATTCAGGCCGATTTAGGATTTGATTGTTTGTTTACCGTTGAGCCACTTGGTCTCAGCGGATGTTTAGCTTTATTCTTTATGGATGATTTTCAAGTTAAGATTTTATTTTCGAATAACAGAATGATTGACTTTGAGGCAGTCATTGATGGACTAAAAGTCTATATGACATTTGTTTATGGGGATCCTGTTGTAGAACGAAGAGAATTAGTTTGGGAACGTCTTACGCGTTTCTCAACAACAAGAAATGGACCATGGTTCATGATTGGTGATTTTAATGAAATTACTTGTCATGAAGAGAAGGAAGGAGGCAGACAACAAGCAGATAGCTCTTTCTTGCCTTTCAAGCAGATGCTCAGTGATTGTGGCATGCTGGATTTTCCTTTCACAGGGAATATGCTTTCATGGGTAGGAAGAAGAACAAGAAATGCTACTGTAAGATGTCGACTTGATAGGGCTGTGGGTAATGAGAACTGGCATGAGAAATTTCCTCATTCTAAAGTTCAGTATCTGAGGCTTTGCGGTTTGGATCATCGTCCAATCCTAGCAGACATTCTTAAAAAGAAGCCACGGAGATCGAAAAACTTTAAATTTGATAAACGATGGCTTCAGAATGAGGAACTCAGACAGATTATACTTGAAGGATGGAAATCCCCAGATCTACCACTGGGAGCAAGTATTATGGAGCACATTACAAGCTGCAGGAGGGCGTTATGTGATTGGAAAAGGCAACACAATATGAATTCAGAGAAAAGTGTAGAGGATTTAAAGGAAAAGGTGGATCGATTATCCTCCAATGATGATTCCACTACAGAGGAGATAGCGGCGGCTCTAAACTAATTGTCTGATGCCCTTAAAGCGGAGGAATTATTCTGGAAGCAGAAGTGTAGGGTATTCTGGTTAAGGGAGGGAGATCGAAACACTAAATTTTTCCATGCTTTAACGAAGCAGCGAAGAGCGAGGAACATGATAACCCAACTTTTAGATGCAGATGGGAATGTTGTGGAGGATGAGGAAGGCCTGGTAGCCATTGCTACTAGTTATTTTCCCCAAATCTTTCAATCATTGAACCATGAGGAGATTGAGGAGGCAATTTCTGAAGTAACCACTACAATTACGCCTGCAGACAATGAGGGTCTCACAGCTCCGGTTTCAGAGTGGGAAGTTAAATTAGCCCTCTTTGCTATGCATCCTGAGAAAGCTCCTTGACCTGGCGGAATGACAGCCTTGTTCTATCAAAATTTTTGGGATATCGTTAAAGATGATTTAACTCGTATGGTTAATGAATTCGTATTTCAAGGGACTATTCCGATGGGACTCACTGATACTAATATATGTCTTATCCCAAAAGTTGACAAGCCAAACCAGATGACTCAACTATGACCCATCAGTCTTTGTAATGTTTGCTACAAGATTATCTCAAAGGTTTTGTGCCAAAGACTTAAAAAGGTTCTTCAAGATAGGATTTCTGAAACCCAGTCAGTCTTTGTTTCTGGGAGGCAGATATCAGACAACATAATGATAGCCCAGGAATTGTTCCATGCCTGATGTCACTCAAATGTTTAACCTAAGGAGTGATTTACTCTCTCAAATAAGAGGTTCAATCGTAGTACTTAAAGATCGAATCCACAAGGAACTAGAGTCACAAAAGATATAATCCTAAGTGATTAAGCTAGGTTGAAAAAGGTTTAAAACAGTAAATAAAATAAGTAGCAATGGTAAGTTGCTAAGGAAAATAGGTTTTGGTTTGAAAACAATGAAAGAAATAGTTAGATTCAAGGTTACTATTCAGAAAATTAGGATTATAAATCTATGGATGTCTTAACGAATTGTTTGCAAATATATGAGAACTTCAGCCCTTAGACAAATCTATAGCTGTCGCTAGTTAGACTCGTCCATTGATCTGATTGCCGACTGCATCGATCGATGTTGCTATCGTAGTGTCAATCGATATAAGCTGACGTCGATCGATAACTCTAGAGGAGTATCGATCGATATAAAGTATCAGATCGGACTGAAACTGTGTTCACCTGAGAATTTCTATCAGACCGGCTGTCGCATCGTGCTTTAATAGAGTCTGGGTTTAGCCAAATGATTTCAGGAAGATGACTATTAGATTAGTCACTCCATAATCATAACTCTAGGTAGCAAGTCTAGAGTAAGCATTAGGGTTCATTTGGATAATGAATATAACAACTCAACAATCCATAGTTGGGGCTAATCCCTCATAACTATTTGAACCCCAAATCTAACATATGAATCTACT
>CAKOAT010727376.1:55491-80924 GCA_932364175.1 Eruca vesicaria subsp. sativa | reverse complement strand
TCTTTTATTGCTAAGTATTAAATAGAATACAAAACTTGGTTCAAAACTTCCTCTCTTTTTAAGGCTCATAGGCATAGCTATAAATACATAGTACAATTAGGTTAAGAAATTGTCAGGGGCAATCTTGTAATTTGGTGAGAACTTGGGCTTCAAGTTGGCCAAGTAAACCTTGCTCATCACGCTCTGTATCGATCGATGGTACATTGCGTACATCGATCGATGGAGTATCTCGACTTCAACTTCTACGGAATCGTCATCGATCGATTACACAAGGTGTGTATCGATCGATATGTGTCTCTCAAAGTCGGATCTTCATAGTCAACTTGTAAAACTCTCTTTTAAGCTTCATAAGGCACCTAAATCATCACTTTACGACAAAATGCTCCTGAACCTGAAAACATACCTAATAGACTCCAAAACATAGATAATTATAATAAAAACATATAGAAAATATGACTAAAAGCGGGTCAAAATCATGGTATATCAATGCCTTAAGAACAAAACCAAGTGGGCGCAATAAGAGGATGGCCATCAAAACAGACATGAGCAAGGCATATGATCGTATGGAATGGTCTTTCATTGAAGCCACCATGAGGAAGATGGGGTTCTCCGAAATCTGGATTATCTGGATTATGCGATGCATAAAGACAGTAAAGTATAAGGTACTCATGAATGGACATCCACGAGGGAATATTGTCCCGGAGAGAGGTCTACGTCAGGGAGATCTTTGTCCCCTTTCATTTTTATTCTATGCACGGAAGCGCTCGTTAGCCTTCTTAATCACGCAGAGAATCAGGGAAAGATAACGGGGATACGCATCACGCGTGCGTGTCCCTCTGTATCCCACCTGCTCTTTGCTGATGATAGCCTGTTCTTTTGTAAGGCGGAGCCCCGTGAATGTGAAGAAGTAATGAAAGTGGTTAGGAAATATGGACAAGCCTCTGGACAGTGCATCAATTTTGACAAGTCTTCTTTACTCTTTGGTAAGAGGATCGGTCAAGAGGCCAGGCAGGAGATCAAAGATACACTTGGGATACAAAATGACGCAGGAATGGGAACCTACCTAGGGATACCAGAGGACATCAGTGGCTCGAAATGTAAGCTGTTTGCCTTCTTAAAAGAAAAACTTCGGAACAGAGTGAATGGATGGGCGGGTAGGTGGTTGTCCAAAGGTGGAAAGGAAGTTATGATTAAGTTAATCTTGTTAGCGCTCTCAACCTATGTTATGTCTTGCTTTTTGCTTCCATTGGAGATATGTGATGCCTTGGCTAATGCCATTGCACAGTTTTGGTGGAGCTCAAAACCACCAAAGAGAGGCTTACACTAGACAGCAAGGGATAAGCTATGTCAATCTAAAGAGGAAGGTGGAATTGGATTCAGGATGATTCATGAGTTTAACTTGGCATTACTAGCAAAGCAGTTGTGGAGATTGGCCCAAAATCCAGATTCATTGGTTGCTCGTGTTATGAGAGGGCGGTATTATAGACTTAGTTCGCCTTTGCGAAAGCTCACTGTCAGCAGTCCATCGTATGTGTGGACAAGCATCTCGGCTGCACGTGAATTGTTGCTATTGGGGGTTAGACAGAAAATTCATTTAGGGTATGAAGTGAAGGTATGGGAGGATCCATGGATTCCCACAATCCCAGCAATACCAGCGCATGCATCAGGTCCGGTTTTCCATCCGAATATGAGAGTGAGTGATCTTATCAATCAAGAAACAAAGTCTTGGGATTTGGATCGGCTGGAAAATTATGTTGACGCTGCTGATATACCTCTCATAAGGAGTATGGCTATTAGTTCAACCCATCGTAGAGACACACACTGCTGGAGTTACACAAGGAGTGGGCAGTATACAGTCAAGTCCGGCTATTGGGTAGTTCGTAATATACTAGTGAAGGAGGATGAGAATTTGGTAGATGAACCTAGCTTTAAAAGGCTTCAAGCACAATTTTGGAAGGTTAAAGCACCCCCGAAGATGTGTCATCTTATGTGGCAGATTATATCGGGGCAGGTGGCTGTTATGAGTGCGCTGAATCATAGACACATGAGATGCGATAATTTCTGCCCACGATGCGGAGAACCGGATGAAACAATTGCACATGCAATTTTCCAATGCCCACCAGCTCTACAGGTATGGGCCTTAGCATCTATACCTACCAGCTCAACTTTATTCCCCTTGGAAAGCATATATGTGAATATGGATTATCTGTTCTGGCGGAAGAAGATCATTTGTGGGCCAGAATTAGAAAGGGACCCTTATCCTTGGTTGATATGATACATTTGGAAGGATCGGAATGATAAGATGTTCAGAGGAATAGATAGAGACCCTTTAGAATTGGCCCGGTATGCAGAGAGTGAGTGTATTGCCTGGTTCCAGGCTAATGAGCAGGACGTTGTGCTTACACAAGAGGATGGCGCTACTGAACGTCAGGCCATAAGCCTACGAGATATTTGCATGATAGATGGTTCTTGGACCTCTATAGATCAATTTTCCGGTTGTGGTTGGGACTGGAAGGATAACATGGGAAATAGTCAACTGATGGGGATGCGTAATGTGAGTAGAGTGGAGTCGGCTTTGCATTCTGAGCTGGAAGCGCTGCGGTGGGCAATGGAGAACATGCTTCAACATTCGCCATGTCAGAGCTTTGGGACGGACTGCAAGGAATTGTTAGCAATGCTCAAGGATCCCCATGGATGGCCAAGCTTTTCGACGGAACTGGAGAGGATCTCGACGCTGAGGATTTGTTTCCCAGACTTTAAGATATCTTATGTACCTCGATCTCTAAATGTTGTATCCGATCACTTAGCTAAGACTGCCCGACCCTTTTATCGGGATCCCATGTATGTTGGTTGTTCTATTTCGGTCTGGATTCCCAGACCACCTTAAGCTAGAATAATAGATCAGTCGTTCATTGTAAAAAAAAAAAAAAATCTTCGCTATTTGGGTTAATTCATGCCTATCGTGCCCCACCCCCTCAAAGCATCTTTATCACCTGTTTCTAACTGGGTTTTTAAGGGAAAAAGCATTGGTGGGATCCAAAAAACAAGAAGATATGCCGTTTGCTGTCCTAGAATAAGCGACATATGTTGTGGGTTTTCCGCACTGTTTTGCGGACCCCATGACACATGGTGGTCCACAATTGATTACTTTTCTATTTTTTTAAATTAGACAAAAAAAAATTTAAGAGACGAGCCCCACTATTTCTACGAAAAAGATGCTCTCAAGTTCGATCCCCACTTATGTACTTCTATTCTTCAGTTTTTATCACTCTCATAAATATTTTTACTTTTACCTAAACTACTCCTTTTTATAATTATTTTTTATTTGATATTAGTTTCTTCAGAAAACATAAATTATTTAAAATTTATTCAAAAAAATATTTTTATTAAGTTCTATTTTTAACAATTAAACTAAAAACAGTTTTAATCACCTTGTCACAAAATATTTTTACTTTGTTTTATGTTACCTAAATTATTTTTCCCTTTTACTTTTGTATTTACTCTTTCATTTTTTTTTAAAACATTTTTAATCACTTTGTCACAATTTTTTCTTTTTACTTTTATCTTTGCTTTTGCTTTAACTAAACTATACTTTCTTTCTATAATTGTTTTTCTTTTATTTAGTATTTATTTATTCAAATATACAATTTCTATAAAATTTATTCAAACAATTATTTTCATTAAAAAAATTTGTTAGCAATTAGGCTATAATAAAAATAAATGTTTTACATTGAATTATTATGTTCATTATACTATTTATTAATATTGCTTAAACTAAGTATTACCTTATAAAACTTTCTTATTATTCATCTAAAAGTAAGATATTTTTTTAAGAATTAATGTTAGTTTTCTCATTTTTAATGCAATTTTTTTAAAAATATATAATTTAATTTTTAAAATATATTTAATATTTATATATTGTGTCCCGGGCTATATCAATTTCTAGATCCGCCCTTGTACGTGTCTTGTTGGTGACTTGTTTGTGAAGACCGAAGGTTCAACAACAATGATTAAATACATGGACAAAAATAATTTATTTTGTATTTTCTTTTTGTTTGTTTACTTGGACATCAAGGTGCTAAGTTTCATGAATGGACGAGAAGAAAAAAATTAATCAAAGACTACGGTTAAGATTCAGGGACGAATCTTCTTTAACCCGGAGAAAATTATGCATAAAGATTATTTGGAAAATATTTTAAATATTATTATCAAGTTTATATTTAATAGGATAATTACTTTTAATGTTTTATGGTTTTTATGGTTTTCTTATATATAGCCGTTTAGGTTTAAGAGTTGTATTCAGTTTTTGATGATTAATAAAAGTTAAAATATTTCTCTTTGTTCTTTGTTTTCGGTAGATTATTGGTGATCTCAACGAATTCATGAAGACATTGATCCTAAATATTTTTAGACTAAATAAAATCTTTGTAGTTACCATAGTTTTTTGGGTATTTTCAGAATTAACGGATCACTAAATTCTATCCTATAAAGTTTCTGCTACATCAGTTTCTTTAAAATAATTATCAAACAACAAAATTTGATTCAGTATCTTCGTTGCATTGTTTTTATCGTGGTCCGTGGAGATGAAAGTTAAATAATAACGTCCGCATCATTAAACCATATCAATAATAACATGGCATATGTTCTATTAAGTATTCTGTTAGATTTTGATTTGCGCTTGAAAAACGCGGATTTTGTTTTGGATGTAACAAAATATAACAAATGATTAGTTTTGTATTATATGATAGTTTTATATTTGAATGTGATGTATATTTAACCTTTTAGTTGAGTCTTTTAATTAGATTATGCATAACCGGGTCAGTTTGTGATTGAACCGAGAATCCAAAAATTAAGTGTTGTGAAAGTATGAAGAATTAAAACACATGGGTGATCCATATGGAAAATTGGATGTTCAATTAAAACAAAACTTGGATGAGTCCCCCAAAATTGTATTACATTTCGTTGTAGTTAAATTTTGATCATCAGATTTTTGCATGTAAAAATAATTCAAAAAAAAATAATCATTGTTTGATATGGATAAACACAATAAATATACGAAATCTTTATCTAAAAATATGGATAACATGACCAAAATGTCAAATCTTTACGTCTTGGAAAGAACATCTTAGAAACAACCTTATAAATTATCTCCCACTTAATAAATAAGAAAAAGATAAATTTTAAATCACCCTAAATCACACTAAATCTTACTCTAAATCACCCTAAATATTTCGGTTATCTAAATCAAACATTTATCTAAACGGCACCTAAAATATAAAAAACTAATCACAACAATCAAATAATAAATATAGACATGAACACAAACAATGAGTAACATAAAAAACATTAGGTTCAGTTTAATACATAAAAATATTAAAAAAGACGGGTTTTCTAAACACAACAGTTAAAAAGTTCATAGCCGCAACACCTTCAAACATAAGAGATGAGGACAAAGATCACTTAACACCACATTTCTGGCTCTCCTAGCTTTTCCTAATCGAGATTGGGAACCTTCACATCAGAAAGACGGGCATGAGCAAGAGCAAGTTTCTTTTCCAGCTTGTCCTTCACATGGTTCATAACGCCATCGTTGAAGAGCTCTTCAAAGAGTTCAAGTTTACCAGCAATGCGATACACCTCCACCTCAGCTTTATACTTCGCAACGACGGCTTCATGGAACCTCATGTACATGTTAAGAATCCTTCAGTAATGATTAGTCCTATCATTCATTCCAGACGTGTAAGCCTCTTGCAACATTGATCCATGAAACTGGTGCGCAGCCATACTTAAATCGTGATCTGCATGTTCATATAAATGAAAATTCACATAGAAAAAAAAGATGATGTATAACACCAACAAATCATTTAACTCTCAATAAAGAAATTAAAAGAGAATATATATGAAAGATAACTATTTGTCATGACAGAAATCTTAACCAACTTAAGCGCGGATCTTATTAACTCTCTATAACTGATCATGCATGTTGTTATGGCTGCTATAATCATATACAAAACAAACAACATGTTTGGTTCAACAATGAAAGATCTAAAAAATAGGTAAGAAAGGTTGATTCCATATAAAACCGAGGACAAATCCTCCTTCTACTTGCAATGATAAAAACTATAAAAAAAAGATTAACTTACAAAGCGTTTTCTTCTGGTTTGCTGAGAAAAATCTGGAGAGAAAGATATTTTGATAGGAGATGGTAGAGATTCCACTTTATAGAGAGAAGAAAAAAAGAGTTTTCTAGAGTCGCAACGGTGTGATCATTTAATGACCTATATTTTTTGCCGAAGGATTCTTAAATGTATTTGCCATTATTGAGTTTTTATTTTTGCACGTTACCAATATTAAATAGAAAAGTTTTAAATATTTTTAAACTTTTGACTGATAAAATCTAGAATATTATGTGAATCCATGCCATATATATATTGTTCTGCAACTCTTCATTTAATGACCTATATTTGTTTTAGTTGTAACTGTTTGTTTACAAATTATTCGATTTGTATTATATGATACATTTGTATGTGAAATTTGATGTATGTGATAGATTTGTATATGGAATTTGTATGTGAAATTTGATTGGATGGAGCCAAAGCCTATAGTATGTGAAATATGATTGGATGGAGCCAAAACCCATAGTATGTGAAATTTGATTGGATGGAGCCAAAGCCCATAATAAACTTAAAGAAATTCTTACTATAAAATTGGATAGATCCATAGCCCATAATCAAATTACAACTAATTTGTAAAATAATAAAATCTATGTTTAAAAACATATATAGTTTTATAAATAGAAGAAACTCTGAAGATAAACCATGATCTAACATGAAAAATCATACTATAAAATAGTGTAAAATTTGAAATATTAAAAATAGTATTATAACAAAAGCCTTATCTTATTTAAACAATCGACTGCGTAGATACTTTCAAAAGAATATTATTAAACTATCCTATTATTATATTTGATTTTTTCATGTAGCAAAGTAGTCAAAAAGAGTAATGATTATTTGGCATGACTAAACTCAATAATATACAAAATCTTTTTGTGGCAAAATCTGGATAACATGACCGAAATGTCAAATCATTACGTCTTGGAAAGAACATCATTGAAGGAACTTTATAAAAGAATCGTTTTGGAAGATGAGATATTTGTCAATCATATCAGAAGTACATTTCGGAATTGTCAAAACAAAATCATAACAAACATATATATATATATATATATATATATATATATATATATATATATATACTATTAACATTACTAAATAAGAAAAAAGTATAGTTTAAAAATCGAATAGTTGTTTAATAAAGAGAAAATAAATATTGCGTATGTAATCCTTAAACTTCTAAACACAGCAGAATCTATACTATTAAATCTAATAACACTAAACATAACTAAAACAATTATTTCTAAATAAAAATAATCTTAAAACGCCATAAATATGAGTAAATAAGGCAATAAATAAAGGAATAAGAGTAGATCAAGCAATAATAAACATTAATAATAAAGTTTTTAATAAAACATACCGGTTGTAAACAACCGGTATATAATGTTCAAATTAAAAAAAAGATTTAAAATAAACTTAAAACATTAAGTTTGAGATTGGGATTTGTTAAATGTTTAGTCATACATCATTGGCTCACCCAGCTTGAACAATCGATAGTAGAAACCTGAACATCTTCAAGTTTGGCTTCGCCAAGGACTAGTTCGAAATCCGTCTTCTTCTTTTCATGGTATATGGAAAAAATAGCTTCACATTCTTCAAGGAACTCAAATTTCGCCTCAATGCGAACCTTATTAAGTTCCTCCTGGTGCCTTGCCTCAGTAGCTTTAGTCTGGTCACGATACATCACCATCATAGCCCTATAATGCTGCATGGTCTCGAACCTACCCCTCTGGTAAGCTTCCTTCACAGTTTCTTCTTTTTCCTCCATCAGTTTCCCTTTCATTTTGAGATCCTTGTTACATGCCATTGAGATACTTCAATGTAACCAAAAAAAAAATAGTTTTAGAAAACAAATATAAAAAATAAGAAAATATAATAAATCGTAAGATATAACATAAATTAACTATGAATATTTGTAATCCCAAATTTATTTCCTCTAAATTTAAAACTGTTAATAAAATATTCATAGAAGGGAAAACAAAACAGTAACTGAAAAATCTAACTCTAGACTGTCAATATTCAATAAAAAAAAGATTTGTAACTTAGCGACGGTTTACAATTCAAGGCAGAACAGATATAACAACAGAAAACATGTCTTATATGCTTTAGGATGAAAAGAACAAAGAAACAAACTACTAAGTTTAGGAAATAAATATGGAAATATAGTAAACCCTAAATATTTATTATGTAACATAAAGCATATGACAGTTTAACAGGATTTACAAAATATTTAGACAATGGAACATAAAGCGTAACTGATACTATAATCCTAGAATGACAATATTCAATAAAATATGAACAAAGAACCTTATGACAGTTTATTCTAGGCAGATGATTCGAAACAGACTAAGATAGAACATATCTAACAACAGAACAACATCTCTTAAAGAACAAAAGAATAGAAAGAACAAATAAGAAAATCGTACTGTTTTCCGATGTGAGAGAGATAAATGAAGAGATATTATGGTTATTGTACTAAATCGAAGAGTCTTATATAGATAAGAACTAAACCTAAACATTAGTAGGTTTCAAGGCTTAACATAAAATAGGTAATCTGACAAATAGCCCATCAGATATTAATAATTTAGAAGCCCAATATAATTGGGTCAAAAAATGACATCTATTTTTGAAATGGATTAGATAAAAATTTATATGATTCGATGAAATACATGATCTTGTTTAGAATGAGATTTTTTGTAGATATAAAGTCCAATGATTTGGTAGTTAAAATGTATAGATAATGTTGCATGTATAGTCAAACTAAATTTTAGAGATCAAATTCCTGAATTGGAAATGCATTCTTAAGTAGATAGTATATAAAAATGAAAATAACATTATTGAAAAAAACAGAGATTCTAGAAGATCTCTTTGTAAACGACATTCAATGTTTGTCTTTGAGGCTTCCCTTCATCGTCCACAATTAAAATCTTTAACCCCTTTTTGGATGTAACTCTTGAAATAAATAACATGAACTTCGTTCAACGGATAAAATATGATCAATTTTTGGGATTCTCCATTTTAACCCGCTTGATGAACTTCATTTTAGAGGTAGAAAGAAGCTCAGGTGCTTCCTTATAGTCAATTTTGCGTTTGGAAGAGGGAGTACAAAAAATGTCATCACTCAGACCTTCAAGATACATGGGATCCTATAAATTAAGGCGATATGATAAATAGTTAAATACTTTTATGATCATATATAATCACATAGATAATTATTTACTCGCTTGTTTGGGCTGGAAAGGAAAGAGTTTCCGATATCTCACTTGTCATTAGAATATGTAGATCTTTCCAGACCTTTCCAACTTTATAGCAACCAACAGAAGCCGAGTCTTTCTGAATGTAGACTCCAAACATAAAAGTCTGTCCAATCAACTTTAGGATTGAATCGAAAAAAGGATCATCGTCTTCAAGCTGTAACATTAAATATTTGATATTGTATTATTCATCATGCAATATGTAATAGAAATGCTAAAGTTTAGAAGTACTAACTTCGTCCCAAGAACCGTTTAGTAGAGTAGTAGCAGACTCGGGAATAACTCCTGTAGCAATAGAATCCAATAACATGAATTGAGATTCACCAGTATCATCTCTGACCATTAAATGGATTTTGAATCTGTTGAAAAACAAATAATAAACATAAATTAGCTTAGATTATATATGTTAATAAAAATGAGTATTAGATTATGTTTAAATACCGTGGACTAACAGATGTTACTTTCGATTTGCAAGTCTCACACCACCAAACGTTTGTAACAATTTCTCTCCCATTCAATTTCCTAAGGGTTTTTGAATGTGGATAAAACTTCTTATTGTTACAACTTAAACATCCAAAATAATACCATCCCCAATCTGTATCAATCTGGTAGATTGTGGCAAAAACCTTACATAGTTTTTCCTACAAAAAAAGATAAATCCATGTCCAAAACAATAAAAGAGATGCATCACATAAGATGTTTTCGAAAATACAATACCTTAGATGTTTCAAGTAAATCTCGAAGATTCTTTTGAGGATAATGCATCCATTTATCTCGCTTCATTTGCAACTCAAGCTTGTTCTCGTTTGATTCAGTTTCTACTAACGCTTGAGAATCATCATTACCTCTGAGATTATAACCAAATTTCATAATTGAATATATTATATCAAAAAATGAAAACTGATTTATTGTTTGAGATGAATATCGTTGTTTAAATTCATCTTCCTCTGGTATTTCGGGATTGACAAACATTTGACTTACATCATAAGCATTTGAGATTTGGACCTCACCTATAACAAAAATAAATAATAAGCAATTTAGTAGGTAGAAACATATTTCCAAGTATATAAATAATGTGAATTTAGTACAAAATCGAGACATGATTTTTTTTTAATCAAAAAATACCTCTATATTGCCCAATCTTAGCAAACCGTAGAAGACATATCACCATGCCTTCAGTTTCTTGGCTAGCTGTATGAAGATTTTCGGCAAATTTACCGCAAAGCTAGCAAGTTAATCTTTGACCACTAATAGAAGAGCATATGGAGTTTTGAATCAATATGTATATAAGCATATATCAAAAATATTAATATATGAAACTTACGAAATGTCCACGAGACTAAACTCCAATTTATTCCTTTGTTTTCCACCACTACACCCTATGATTTCCAAATCACCCAAGTCTTGAACTTGTTCAATAACATCTACATAAAAATATACTGGTGTTAGATAGAGAAACAAGGGAGATAATTTTTAAAAATGGACGAAAACTGACCAATAATGAAGTTTGTATCTGTGGTACTTTCTATGGTTTTAAAATCAACTGGATCAAGAAACATGTTATCATCACGGTGTGTAGAATCGCTGATTTTGGTGGTGCCATTAAAAGCTATGCGATACTTATGCTGAGATGATCTGTATGCTCCACCAGCGGCAGACACACTGAAACGATCATTGTTCCTCCATACTCCTACACGAATATGTTTTGTCAATTTAGGAATGTATGTCTTGTTACACGAGGCATGAATCTTAGTTCCCTATATAAGAATAAATAAAACATTATAATTTAAAAATTTTACGAAATGAAATGAATATGTATATCAATAAATATATGAAAAACAATAAATTTACATTTGCATCACAAAGGATCAGTTCCATGGTCTCGCCTATGTCTTTCATGAAATGTCTCCATGTGTGAAGGATTTTGACTTGGATGCGACATGCATTTTTCCTTGGTTTGATATCGTTCAAGAAAGACAACTGCATATTATTCACCATTTTTGTTTTAGGTTTTTGAAGGAATGATGAATATAGTGGTTAAGAGAGGCTATATTTATAATAGCTAGGGACGATAATCATTTTAGGTTACGAAAATGTAGGGAAGAATATTTAGAGAATTTTGAAAAATATCTCATTCAAGGAATAAGGAATATTTATGGAAATATATTTTGAATTAGATAGGAAGTGTAACAGTTAATACTAATCCAATTATGGTAAATTACAGAAATATATGGAATCCAACCAAAAATAACTAACCACAAAATTATTACTGGTTAATCTATAAACTTGTAGATGAAGCAATTTTTTCATTTTAGTATTTGAAATATTTTCTTACGAAAACATATCTCGTCATTAAATGTCACTTATATAATGAAGATAAAGTGACATATTTGATATCACTATATCTTGTGCAGAAATCTATGGTTTATAAATATGGGTAAATTTAGTAACACATGACTTGTATATTTCATATGAAGAACAAAAAAGATAATGAACGAACGAGAATGGATTCTCCATTGTCAAATGTAATATATAGTGTAGTAACCAAATGTATCAAATGATTATATTTGGATGTCAGGTCTGACAACTATATGAAAATCTTAATTTTTAATAATATAGAATAATATCATGGTTTTCGTATATAATGCAGATACGAAAAGGATTAGTTACAAATCAAATAAAAAATTCATTGATCTAGTGTTACAAATAATATGATATCGAATGTTGCAAATAATATTATATCATACAAAATCATATCTGGTATATGCATATTTTCAAAAGGACAATGTTTTATATCGGATGTTACAAATCATATCACATATTTATGCATATACCAAAAGGACAATGTTTTATATCGAATGTAACAAATCATATCACATATTTAATTACTGTGACAATATCTATACTACTAAAATTGGTTTGATATATATTTGAATTATGTAATATATAGTGTAGTAACCAAATGTTACAAATCATATGATATCAAATGTTACAAATCATATCATATCATACGAATCATATCTCATATTTATGCACATACCAAAAGGACAATGTTTTATATCGAATGTAACAAATCATATAACATATTTAATTACTCTGACCATATCTTTATTACTAAAATGGGTTTTATATATATTTGAATTATGTAATATATAGTGTAATAACCAAATGTTACAAATCATATGATATCAAATGTTACAAATCATATCATATCATACAAATCATATCACATATTTATGCATATACAAAAGGACAATGGCTGCTACATCGAATGTTAAAAATCATATCACATATTTAATTACTGTAACCATATTCCCTAGTATAATCCGGGGAATATAAATGTATGAAATATAAAATGAAATATGGTTAGAGGAGTTAATGGGAAGAAAGAGAATAATTCGGGTATATGCAATATGTGAAATGATTTGTAACAAATCGATATATATATATATATATATATATATATATATATATATATATATATATATAGATGTAATCCCGAAATAAATTACCAAAATGCCATTAATGAGGGTGTACACAATTTCCATCCGTCGATTTTTCAAGGATACCTTTACTTTTAATAATATAGATATGACCTAACTACAAGGAGATTTGTTTATTTTGATGGATACAAATCAAAAGTACAAGTAGATTTTTTTTCCTGTTACTTAAAACAAAACAAAAGTCTTTTCTAATTAACACTTAACTAAAATATAAAACCACATGAGTTATTCAGTTAAATAATACTTTCATAAGGTTTTGGGGGTTACTGGTTGGGTTTTAACTAGTGATTTTAGCTTTATTTTCTATCTACAACCATATAAATCACCAATCATGTTTTAAGTAGTTTTTAAAAGCTAAAGTAAAAAAATTAAAAAAGTGACTGTAGGAACCTTATTTTCTAAAGTAAAAAAAATATTGATGTAGGATTGCTGTAGAAATATTTTTTTTTCTATTTTTTTCATTTAATTTATACAGTTATATTAGATACAATTACATCCAAAAATGCTACAGACTAAATTTTATAGTAGAATTTTAAAGTTACAGTCCAACCAATCATTTCCTTTGTTTGAGACATTGGAAGCAATTCCAGTCAAGGCGTTATGCTTCATAAGCTTGTTAGAGCTGCTACTTCAAGTAGTGATTTCCTTTCTTGTATTGCTCGATGATTTTTGCTTCTAACAGATATATATTTCATGCATCTATAAAGCGCTGTCCAAAAACGGGAAATACTATATTGATCGCAGATGACTTGTAGAACCTTTTTTTTTTTTGGCAACAGATGAAAAAAAAAATAGCCTTTGACATAGACCAAACTTATTTATTAAGTGTTTTGTAAAGAGATATTCTTGAGTTTATCCCTTAGGATGAATCTCCAGATTCACCAACCAATAATATTATATTACCTTATATTCATTATTTTAAAAAAAGAAATAAAATACTCTCAATTTATATTATGTTCTTAAAATAAATAAATAAATAAAATACTAGTAGTTGCCAAAAAAACTTTTTAAAATATTTTTAATGTTGTAAGCAAAACACTATACCCTAAATTCTAATCTCTAATCCCTAAACCTTTGGGTAAACCTTGAACCCTTGGATAAATCCTAAACTCTAAATAAAAAACACTAAACACTAAATTTTAAAAACACTAAATCCTTAAACCTAACCATTAAATCATTGGATAAATTCTAAATCCTATATTTTATGATTTATCCTCTAAATTTTTTGTTTTTAATTTAGTGTTTAATATTTAAGGTTTAATGTTTTATGTATAGCATTAAAAATATTTTAAAAGATTCTTGTTAGCAACTATTATTATTTTTATTTATTTTTCCATAGAGATTAGGATTAAGGGTTTAATGTTTTTAATATTTAGTGTTTAGTATTTTTTATTTAGGGTTTAGAATTTAAGAGTTTAAAGTTTACCTAAGGGTTTAGAGTTTGGGATAGGGTTTATAATAGGGTTTAATGCTTAGTGTTTTGATGATGGTATTAAAAATATTTTAAATTTTTTTTGCAATTATTACTATTTATTTTATTTTTTTCTATATTTTTTCTATTTCAAAAACATAATTTGAGTTGACAATAATTTTTTTTTAAAAAAGATATCAAACATAAAATAACTTAATACAATTCGTTGGTGTACAGAGAGGTTCATCCTCTAAGATAAACATAAGAATAAGTTTTCTTTAAGCTATGAGATATTTACAACTCATCATTTTACAAAAATATTTGTTACCATTTTATCATTATCTATGATTTTTTAAGCTAAATATTTTTTATATTGCCATTAAAGTAAATACTTCTTGTTAAATAAACACACGTTTTCTAGTGGGTTTTGAACCAAAAGAAAATTAGCTAGTGGATTTCTAAATTCTTTTAAACCGCCTTAAATTTTTGTTGGAGCTCTAAAATTTCATTATACCGCTTTCAGTGTTGCCAATCTATTATCTTTCTAGATTTCTATTTATTTATTGCTCTTTCCCTCATCTTCCTAATTCCAACAGTTGGTTTGTTTTCCAGTTAAAAGGTAATTTCCACATGATTCTTGATTTTGAGAAGTTAGTTTAGAGTTGAATTTATAACTGTATGAAAGTAGTCATAGAAGCGTAATATGTAAACTACGAAAAAATTGAATATTGTAAAAATAAAATAATAAGATTATACCAAAAATTAAGAAAAGGATGATACAATAATAGAGTCAAGATATTATCTATTTCCTTAACTCAAAATACATCCCGTAGTACGACGGTTCTATAACGTAATGGATCCCAAGATACAACTACAAAAAATCTTTGATTTGCGTCACTATATCAGAAGTCTAATAAAACTAATTTTGTAATTACTCTCAGACTCAAAAGTAAAGATAAAACATAAATACTCAACATGGGAGAATCTAATTGTTACTCGTATGAATCTCAATCTCTCTATTTTCTATAATGGCAAAAACCTTCTTCATATAGAAATAAAAAATAAGAGCCATAAGTCACACAATTATGACAAACCATTACGTTATGGTTTCTACCAAATCAAATGTAAGTGGTATAATGGCCTTTTATGGAGCTTTATAGTAAATGTATGAACCATGGCAAATGTGAGTCACACACCATTACTATCAAAATTCCATCACATTTAAAATAAAGATATTATATTTGAGCAATTTCCCAAATCCATCATTTCTAAGGTGGTTATTTGTTAATTTTAACACTTTAGCCAAATTTTGAAACTTTACAAGCTTTTCAAGTATCCACTTTAAATCTCCATTTCTCATTCAAAACTAACTCCGATTTTGATATATGATTACACTACTTCATAGTGTCAAACATTTGGTTATTTCGATGAATGTCTTCACCGGAAATTTACCAAAAAATAGTCTTAAACCATTATCGTCAAAACGAGTTTCAACAATCCCCCACATGAATAGAAATAACTCTAGACACTAGACGACTCAACATACTTGACTTCCTAGACAAGACTCGATCTAAGGACTTTTGAGAGTACAAACGAAAAAATCCACTGCATGATGAGTTGGTAGAAATTTTTCAGCCTTGCACCAGTCATTGTTAATAGCTATCGGATTTACTCAGCCAAGAGGTGGCCATGATGTCTTGAACCTCCCGGCCTTTGGTGTAAACCTAGACAATAGCTATAACACAGTTTCATTCTCTCACAAGACTAATTTCTCTATTGTGTTCATTTTGGCCATGAACATTACTGGTAATCATGAGTGAACTTAGAGAATATAGCATTTCCTTCATTCTCCTAGAAACGGCCCCATTTCACACTCACTAGGTGATTTTCCATTAGTTTTGTTTAGAGGAGTATCATGTACTACTCCATACATATTTCAAAACTATGAACACAAATCATTAAAAGCAAATGCTTATCCTATAACCCTTACATGTAGCATTTTTTAATCATCATAGGAACTGGGTATAGACCGAAGTCTTACAGTGCTTTGGGCAGATTTAGTTTGACTTAGTTGTCTACTTGAACCTATTTCTTGGGATCTCCAGTTAGTTAGGTAGAGTTACCGCCAAACCTCATCTTAATTCACAGGCAAACCCATTCCTCTAGATGATATACCAACTGGATCTCATGAAACACCTTTAATAAAAGGATTCTATGTTGTCATCATGATGAACACAATCTCTTGAGATTAGTCGAGATCAATTGTTAATGATTTTTGTCATTTTTTTTTAAGATACAATTAACCATTATCCACAAAACTCAGTGTTTGACACTATTTTTTTTTAATCGTACACTACAAGAAAACTCCGCATTTACTAGGGAATTTTACTAGGAAAATCGTTCCTCGTAAATTTACGACGAAATTACTTCGGTTTTACAAGGAAAACTAGAAGCAAAGTAAGTTTCTCGTAAACAAACGAGAAAATTGTTTCCTCGTAAGGCCGTAGTAAAATTACGAGGAAACTATGTGGAAAAAGAACATTACCTCTTAATTTTGTAGTAAAACTTTTCCTCGTAAAGTCCATGTAAAACATTACTACGAAATTATGAGGAAATGTTCTTTTTTCTTCTAATTAGCGAGGAACTGGCTAGAAAATATCTATTTTAAATCTAAAAACGTGTTTTGTACATACCTTTCCTCGCAATTTCCTAGTAAATGTTCAGATTCGAAAATTTCTATAAATACCACCATTTGTGATTCATTTCAAACACACCAAAAAAAAATCAGCTTTAAGCTTGATCAAATAAAAAAATGTCTAGTCCTGGAAATATTTTCGAGTTGCGGAAGTGGATGTATTCACATAAATAATAACGGGAGAGTGACGAAAGAATTTCTCGAAGGATTGGAGACGTTTATGCATCAAGCAGATTCTACACCACTCACGCAAGAAAGTGGTAAGATGTTTAGTCCTTGTCGGAAATGCTGCAATACATAATTAGGCCCTCGTGAAAATGTTTGGAAGCATGTAATAAATAGAGGTTTTTATGCCATATTATTATAATTGGTATCAACATGGAGAAGATGCTAGTTGTAGGAATGAAGCTAGCAGTAGTAATAGCAATTTTCAGGTTGAACCGGTTGATCATTTGCATAATGAAAATAGCTATAACCAGGAAGAACAAATGGTAGATTGTGATAGGGTTCATGATATGGTAGTTGATGCATTTGTAACTCATGATGATGATGTTGAAGAACCTATCTTAGATGCAAAAACGTTTTATTAAATGTTAGAAGCTGCGAATGAGTCAATTTACAATTGTTGTAGAGAAGGCCTGTCTAAATTGTCGTTGGCTGCTAGAATGATGAGTATTAAAAGCGATCTAAATCTACCTGAATATTGTATGGATGCATGGGTAGACTTGTTTAAAGAGTATTTGCCCGAAGACAATGTGTCTGCTGAATTTTATTATGAGATTCAGAAATTGGTATATAGGTTGCCCTCGAAGATGATAGACGTTTGCATCGACAACTGCATGATTTACTGGGGAAATGATGAGAAGTTAGAAGAATGTCGATTTTGTAAGAAGCCAGGATTCAAACCGCAAGGTCGAGGGCGTAATAGGGTACCATACCAAAGGATGTGGTACCTACCAGTCACAGACACATTAAAAAGATTTTACCAATCTGAGGAGACTGCTGGAGGGATGAGATGGCACGCCGAGCATACTCAGACGGATGGAGAGATGACTCATCCATCATTGTGGTCAACAGGGGTGAGGACAAATGATTGTTCAACGAAAACAAATTTTACTATGCGAGCGATGCTTTTGTGGACCATAAGTGACTTTTCTGCATATGAGATGTTGTCTGGATGGACTACACATGGGAGATTAGCTTGTCTATATTGTAATGGAATGATAGATGCGTTTCAGTTGAAGAATGGTAGGAAGACTAGTTGGTTCAATTGTCACCGTCGATTTCTTCCCGTTTACCACCAATACCGAAGAAACAAGACATTGTTCAGGCACAAAAGGGTTGTCAGAGACACTCCTCCTCCATATTTAACTGGAGAACAAATCGAAGCGCAAATCGATTACTACGGTGCTTTAGAAACAGCTCCTCGGGGTGGGACTTGGCATGTTCCCAGTAATATGCATGTTTCTTATGGTGTTCGGTACAATTGGCACAGGAAGAATATATTTTGGAAATTGCCATATTGGAAAGATCTTCTTTTCTGCCACAACCTCGATGTGATATTTAGAGAAGAAATTTTTTGAGAACATCATGAACACTATATTGAATGTCCCTGGAAGACGAAAGACAACGTAAAATCGAGGTTGGACTTACCCGATATCTGCTCAAGAAGTGAGCTACATATAAAAAGCAATTGGCAAGTTCCAGTTCCGATATTCAGACTATCATCAGAAAAAAAAAAAGTCTGCATTGTTCAACTAGGTGACTCCGGAAGTGAAGTTCCCTGATGGATATGTTTCAAATCTCTCAAGATGTGTTGAGAAAGGGAAAAAGTTCTCTGGGATTAAGAGCCATGATTGTCATGTCTTTATGCATCGACTATTTCCCTTTGCATTTGCGGAGCTACTACCTGCAAAAATACATGAAGCACTTTCAGGTAATTAATACAATACGACGCCAACATTAATTTATTTCTTTATATATATATATATATATATATATGAATATACTAATGTGTTTAATTTTTTTTTTCTAATATATAAGGAATTGGAGCATTTTTTAGGGATCTGAGCACCCGCACGCTTAAAGAGGAAGTTGTCCAACAACTTCATGAAAACATCTCCATCTTAATGTGCAACTTGGAAAAACTATTTCCACCTACTTTTTTGACGTCATGGAACACCTAGTTGTCCACCTCCCGTATGAGACATTACTTCGTAGACCTGTGCATTATGGATGGGTATATCAGTATGAAAGGGCCATGAAAACTTTGAAAGGAAAAGCCAATAACCTAGCAAAAGTTGAAGGTTCTATTGTTGCGGGAAGTTTGACGGAAGAAACATCACATTTCACATAGTACTACTTTGCACCGAAAGTACGTACAAGGAAACAAGCTCCAAGAAGATATGATGATGGTGGTGTCGTGCCCACATATATGGAAGAAGATGTTCCATACATCTATTGTCAAATTGGGGATTGGGTGGGAAACTGAAAGAGGTTTGGTGGTCGAGTGATGAATACGTCCATAGTGCACACCTTTATATTCTTCTCAATTGCGAGCATCCATTGATCGGTTATTTTGACAGGTAAACATATAAACATACACACTTATATATATTTCAATTGATTAAATAACATAACATAATTTTACAGCCAATTTGTGACTCAAGTCGAAGAAGCAATCCCTGATATATCGACAACTGAGTTAGACAAAATGAAAGATCAACACTTTATCAAACGGTTGAGGAAACATGTATTATAACTTAAATTTTATGCATATATTACCATATAGTAAGTCTAATGTCTAGTTCTATTACTTTTTGCAGGTTGATTATGACGATCATGATTATTCCGCATGTTTTCGCGAATTACTTCAAGGTCTAGTTGCAAAGGTCACTACATCATTGATGTATTTCACCCAAGGATATACTTTTCATACCTATGACTATGGTAGACACCGGGCGACAAGTAATTATGGAATATGTCTGAAAGGCGAAACAGATTTCTACGGGATCTTGCATGATATTTATGAAGTTCAATTCCCAGGTATAAGTCTGAAATGCGTTATCTTCAAATGTGAGTGGTACGACCCCGTCGTCAACAGATGTGTTCGGATTAACAAGAACGGTGTAGTTGATGTCAATGGTGGACGAAGGTACAACAAATTTTTTTTTTTCCATACATGTTCTGAGTACTAATTTCTACCTTGTCTTTATTTTTGCTGGTACAACAAATTCGAGCCCTTCATATTAGCTTCCCAAGCATATCAAGTTTGCTTCATTCCATACCCTCGGATTACTACCTCAGGAATAATATGGTTAGTTGTTATCAAAGTTATACCTCGAGGATGAATAATCGCTGGAGAAGAACCACCATTACAAGAAGAAAACACCAATGAAATCGACGAACCTGAAGGAGAAATTGATGATATCCTACTCACTGATCCGCATAATCGTGAATACGAAGATGTTCCTGATCACTCAATGGACGAAGGTGTTGAGGACGAGTTTTACGAAAATGATGATGTTTCTACAGAATCCGAGAATGTATCCGAATGAATTATGTATGGTTTATAAGTTTTTTAATCACAAAAAATGAATTTGAATTATGTATGTTTTAAGTTTGTTTGACCACAAAAATGAATTTGAATTTGGGGTTTAGGTGTAGAAGAGGTTTGGAGTTTGATTGTAGAAGAGGTTATAAGTTAAGGAAGTTGCGGTTTGGTGTTTGAGATTTCGAGTTTAGGGATTTACAAAACCTTTCCTCGTAAAACCCTTGTAACAGAAAACACGGGACTCTCGATTTCCTCGTAAAGTCCATGTAGGCTGTTTTCTCGTAAACTCCACGTAACAAAATTACTAGTACTTTACGAGGAAACCTAGACACGGGCCTCACTATCTCCTCGTAAAGGAAAATACGGGCCTGGCTATTTCCTCGTAAAGGAAAACGCTGGACTCGCTATTTCCTCGCAAAATTTCGAGGACGTTACGAGGAAATCAAATTCCCTATATAAAGTCGAGCCATCCGATTTCTCTCATTTGTAGAAATCTTCTCTCAAAATCTTCTTAAGGTAATCTCTAATTCCTAGTTAAGTGATTAGATTAGGGAATTTAGATTAGAGAATTTATTTGATGATTAGTTTAGGGAATTTAGATTAGGTTGGTTTAGTTTTTTTAAGTTTTTTTTTTAAATGATACTAGTATATTTATATTTTATTGTTATTTTTAAATTTAGATGCCTAGACAGAACAAGCTTAAGGGCAAAAAGACGAGGCCGCCTCCTGACGGGAGTCTTTACGGAGATATGTTCGGTCGTGAGCCTGGTCCTCATTTAGGCGCATCATCTTCTTCAGCTCCCGGTTCTTCGATTCCGGATGACGTTGTTCCCGGCTCTCAGCTTTCTCTGAGACTTTCTCCGGCTCCTTGGTTTGATCCACCACCTCCTCCTCCACCGGCCGCCGGGGTTCATCCAACCTCTCTCTAATCTCTTTAAACACGAAAACACCAAAATTTCTATCAATATCTCATTTTTTTCTCATGTCTTTCTGTTTAATTTATTTTTTTTTGCAGTTTTTATCACACGGTTCTCATCTTTCCCTCCTTTAAAGGTAAATCTAATATTTTTTTTTTATGTTCTTTAAAGTAGATCTATTTCATCTTCCACTTATTTTCTCTTTTTGATGCCATTTGAACATTTTTAGATTTTGAGGTTTTCAGATCTGAGTCATATTTTGGAAGACTTATGGGAAGTCTTCTTAGAAGTCTTCTAGGAAGTCTTCTGAGAAGTCTTCTCCCATATCAAGTGGATACCAAACTTGTCTTTGTGAAGGAATAATCTATAATAGTTTTGTTTGTGGTTTATTTTGTGATATGTATGTATACTCTTTAGTTGTAAATTTTTTGTAAATTTCAAGAAATAGTAATGAAAATATAGTAAGTATGTTTATTGTCCACAACATTATCTTGCCAAAATTACTTGACATTATTGAAATTATTGATACAACCTGGAAAACACAATAACACAAAAAATAGTCAAATATATTGTAATTAAGAGAGAAGACTTCTCAAGAAAGCTTAGTCAAATTTACAAAAGATCAAACATTACGTAAGTTCAAAGATAGAACACTTTCACTAAAAGTCTTTTGGGAAATCTTATTAGACGACTTAAATTTAAAATGGTAAATTAAAATAAAGCGCAATTTAAGTAGGAAATTCAAAATTTCAAGTGAAAATTGAAATTTCAAATTTCATGAAAATTAAAAAGTATATCTTATGATCAAAGAAGACACATTAACCCATATGATTTGAATCACTTGTAGGAGGACTTGATGTAGCGTACATCATTATCCCACCGCGCTTTGGTTTTATAGTTTCTTTTTCTATGTATGTTAAGTTTCGTTTTACTTATGCGATTAGGATCACGATCCGTCGCGGCTTTAGGTTTTATATTTCGTTATATAGTGTCATCTTGAATTTTTGAGAGACACCTTTGATTTGATTAATAAAAATACTTTGAGCTTTCTGTTAAACAACTCTTAAATTCTTAGTTTATGAACATTCTTGGAGAATTCAACAGATCTTTAAAAGGAAAGTTAATGGACAGTCTCAAACTTCACCGTTATCTTTGCATTATCGATTCTTCCGCTCTTTTACCTTATATAGTAGGGAAGGAAATCGTCTTTCCCAAGGGTCATCCTGTCTAAAGACGGTAAACACTGTGAGAGAAGCTGAAGCTGCAGCATTACTGTTAGCAGTGCAACAGTTACGGAGGCTCAATTATAAATAGTTTCATTTATGGCTGATTGCAAGAATATGATTGAAGAGTTAAATCAGTTGAGACTGAACAAACTCTCAAAATGAACTGCATCACGGAGGCTGTGTTTGTGTTGCAGGATGTGAAAAGAGTATTCGAAGGATTACACATATTTTTAATTACGTATCTAGAAAATCTCTAAGTCATGTAGATGTCTAAGCAAATTAGGCTAGAGTTAGTCATAAAAACTATATAATAATTTGGATCCTTTAAAGTAATGCAACTTGGTTGACATAATAAAATAGAAAAGGGATTGTCGACAAAATAAAATAGAAAAAAGATTTGTAAAGCAAAAGTATTTACTACAAGAAAACTAAGAAGTTACTACAAAATTTTACTAGAAAAATAATTCCTCGTAAATTTACTATGAAATTACTTTGAAATTACGAGGAAACAATTTTTCCTCGTAAGGTCCTCGTACAGGTACGAAAAAAATATTTCCTCGTAACACCGTGGTAACGTTACGAGGAAATTACGTGGCAATAGTACATTTCCTCGTAAGCCCGTAGTAAGTTAGTTTCCTCGTAAAGTCCTAGTAAAGTGTTACTACGAAATTAAGAGGAACCGATTTGTTACTACGAAATTAGGAGGAATTGGATAGGAAATATGGAATTTAAATCAAAAACGTGTTTTGTACCTACATATCCTAGAAATTTCCTAGTAAATGCTCAGAATAGAAAATTTCTATAAATACCACAATTGTGATTCATTTGAAACACACCAAAAAATAATCAGCTATAAGCTTGATCAAACACAAAAAAATGTCTGGTCCGGGAAATATTTTCGAGTTGCGGAAGTGGATGTATTCACAGAGAGATAATAACGGGAGGGTGACGAATGAATATCTCGAAGGGTTGGAGACGTTTATGCATCAAGCAGATTCTACACCACTCACGCAGGAAAGTGGTAAGATGTTATGTCCTTATCGGAAATGCTGCAATACAAAATTAGGTCATCGTGAAAATGTTTGGAAGCATTTAATAAATAGAGGTTTCATGCCATATTATTATATTTGGTATCAAGATGGAGAAGACGATGCTAGTTGTAGGAATGAAGGTAGCAGTAGTAATAGCAGGTTGAATCGGTTGATCATTTGCGTAATGAAAATAGCTTACATCACCAAGAGTAAGAAATGGTAGATTGTGATAGGGTTCATGATATGGTAGGTGATGCATTTGTAACTCATGATGATGATGAAGTTGAAGAACCTAACTTAGATGCGAAAAAGTTTTATGAAATATTAGATGCTGCGAATGAGCCAATTTACAGTGGTTGTAGAGAAGGTCTGTCTAAATTTTCGTTGGCTACTAGAATGATGAGTATTAAAACCGATTGCAATCTACCTGAAAATTGTATGGATGCATGGGCATACTTGTTTAAAGAGTATTTTCCAGAAGACAATGTGTCTGCTGAATCTTATTATTAGATTCAGAAATTGGTATATAGTCTTGGGTTGCCCTCGGAGATGATAGACGTTTGCATTGACAACTGCATGATTTACTGGGGAGATGGTGAGAAGTTAAAAGAATGTCAATTTTGTAAGAAGCCACGATTCAAACCGCAAGGTCGAGGGAGTAATAGGGTACCGTACCAAAGGATGTTGTACCTACCAATCACATACAGATTGAAAAGATTGTACCAATCTGAGGAGACTGCTGGAGGGATGAGATGGCACGCCGAGCATACTCAGACGGATGGAGAGATGACTCATCCATCAGATGCAAGAGCCTGGAGTCATTTTAACAATGTACATCCACATTTCGTTAGCAATTGCCGGAATGTGTATCTTGGATTATGCACTGATGGATTTAGTCTATTTGGAATGTCTGGGAGACAATATTCATTTTGGCCGGTCTTTCTTACACCGTATAACCTGCCACCGGAGATGTGCATGCGACGAGAGTTTCTATTCATGACCATATTAATACTTGGTTCAAAACATCCAAAAAGATCTCTCGACGTTTTTCTACAACCACTGATAAAAGAGTTGAAAGATTTGTGGTCAACAGAGGTGAGAACATATGATTGTCCAACGAAAACAAATTTTACGATGCGAGCGATGCTTTTGTGGACCATAAGTGAATTTCCTGCATATGTTATGTTGTCTGGGTGGACTACACATGGGAGATTAGCTTGTCCATATTGTAATGGAATGACAGATGCGTTTCAGTTGAAGCATGGTAGGAAGACTAGTTGGTTCGATTGTCACCGTCGATTTCTTCCCGTTTACCACCCATATCGAAGAAACAAGAAATTGTTCAGGCACAAAAGGGTTGTCAGAGACACTCCTCCTCCATATTTAACTGGAGAACAAATCGAAGCGCAAATCGATTACTACTGTGCTCTAGAAACAGCTCCTCGTGGTGGGAATTGGCATGTTCCCAGGGATATGCCTGATTCTTATGGTGTTCAGCACAATTGGCACAAAAAGAGTATATTTTGGGAATTGCCATATTGGAAAGATCTTCTTTTGCGCCACAACCTCGATGTGATGCATATAGAGAAGAACTTTTTTGAGAACATCATGAACACTATATTGAATGTCCCAGGGAAGACGAAAGACAACGTAAAATCAAGGTTGGACTT
>CAKOAT010727376.1:0-55391 GCA_932364175.1 Eruca vesicaria subsp. sativa | reverse complement strand
CTTCAACTGGGTGGCTTCAGAAGTGAAGTTCCCTGATGGGTATGTTTCAAATCTCTCAAGATGTGTTGAGAAAGGGAAAAAGTTCTCCGGGATGAAGAGCCATGATTGTCATGTCTTTATGCAGCGACTACTTCCCTTTGCGTTTGCAGAGCTACCAGCAAAAGTACATGAAGCACTTTCAGGTAATTAATCAATATAATACGATGACATGATTAATTTATTTCTATATATATATATATATACTAATGTGGATAATTTTTGTTTTTGTATACATATAAGGAATTGGAGCATTTTTTAGGGATCTGAGCACCTGCACTCTTAAAGTGAAAGTTGTCCAACAACTTCACGAAAACATCCCCGTCTTAATCTGCAACTTGGAGAAAATATTCCTGCCTACTTTTTTCGACGTCATGGAACACCTAGTTGTCCACCTCCCGTATGAGGCATTACTTCGTGGATCCGTGCATTATGGATGGATGTATCAGTATGAAAGGACCATGAAAACTTTGAAAAGAAAAGCCAAAAACCTAGCAAGAGTTGAAGGTTCTATTGTTGCGGGAAGTTTGACGGAAGAAGCATCACATTTCACTTCGTACTACTTTGCACCAAAAGTACGTACAAGGGAACGAGCCCCAAGAAGATACGATGATGGTGGTGTCGTGCCGACATATATGGAAGACGATGTTCTAGACATCTTTTGTCAAACTGGGCGATTGGGTGGGAAATTGAAAGAGGTTTGGTGGTCGAGTGATGAAGACGTCCATAGTGCACACCTTTATATTCTTCTTAACTGCGAGCATCCATTGATTTCTTATTTTGAAAGGTAAATATATAAACATACACACTTATATGTATATATATATATATATATATATATATTCAATATTAAATATATAACATAACATATATGATTTTACAGCCAATTTGAGACTCAAGTCGAGGAAGCAAAACCTGGTATATCGACAACTGAGTTAGACAAAAGGAAAGATCAACACTTTATCAAGTGGTTGAGGAAACATGTATTTATTTATCACTTAAATTGTATGCATACATTACCACAAAGTAAGTCTAATGTCTAGTTATATTACTTTTTGTTGCAAGTTGATTATGACGATCCTGAGTATCCCGCATGGTTTCGCGAATTACTTCAAGGTCCAGTTGCAAAGATCACTACATCATCGATGTATTTCACCTGAGGCTATACTTTTCATACCTATGACTATGGTAGCCACCAGGCGACAAGTAATTATGGAATATGTGTGAAAGGCGAAACATATTTCTACGGGATCTTGCAGGAGATTTATGAAGTTCAATTCCGGGGTATGGGTTTGAAATGCGTTATCTTCAAGTGTGAGTGGTACGACCCCGTCGTAAACAAAGGTGTTCGGGTTAACAAGAACGGTGTAGTTGATGTCAACGGTTGACGAAGGTACAACAAATTCTTTTTTTTTTTAATATCCAAGTTTCCAGTATTAATTAATTTTTACATTGATCTTTATGTTCGTAGGTACAACAAGTTTGAGCCTTTCATATTAGCTTCCCAAGCAGATCAAGTTTGCTTCATTCAATACCCTCGGATTACTACCTCGGGATAAACTGGTTAACTGTTATCAAAGTTACACCTCGAGGACGAATAATCGCGGGAGAAGAACCACCATCACAAGAAGAAAACACCAATGAGATCGAGGAAGCTGATTTGAAAGGCTCAAACTTGTTGTACCTACGAACATAAAGATCAATGTAAAAATTAATTAATACTGGAAACCTGGATATTAAAAAAAAAAGAATTTGTTGTACCTTCGTCCACCATTGACATCAACTACACCGTTCTTGTTAATCCGAACACCTCTGTTTACGACGGGGTCGTACCACTCACACTTGAAGATAACGCATTTCAAACCCATACCCGGGTAATCGTGAATACGAAGCTAAAGTGGCATCCATCTGAAAAAAAAAAAAAATCTTGGTCAGCACAAAAATTTAAAGTGGCATCCATCTGAAAAAAGTAGAAAAGAGAAAAAAGTAATGGTGGATCTTGCAACATTTGAAAGAAAAAGATATTCCCTGTTTCAATAAAATCTATGTTCTAGAAAAAAATTATTTGTTTCAAAAAGATATATTTTTTACATTTTCAATATATTAATTAATGATAAATTGTAATTTTCAATACAATTAATTATTTTTATTATAATTCTATTAGTTAAAAATTATGGTGAATTGTTAGCTACAAAAAAATGATATTTTTTTTTTATTATAATTCTATTAGTTAAAAATTATGGTGAATTGTTAGCTTCAAAAAGATATATTTTTTACATTTTCAATATATTAATTAATGATAAATTGTAATTTTCAATACAATTAATTATTTTTATTATAATTCTATTAGTTAAAAATTATGGTGAATTTTTAGCTACAAAAAAATGATATAATGGTAATCCAAAGTTTATTTTTTTTTTTTATAGGTGTGAAAAACTAATAAATTTTTGAAACAGGAGGAGTAAATAATAGAAAAAGAGGCAAGAATGAGAAAAAGGATTGGATAGTTAGAATAAATGTTTTTCAAATGGGGCATATTGGAATCACTACAAGAAAACTCGTCCATTACTAGGGCTTTTCCTAGTTAGTTCCTAGTAAATGGCCTTTTATTAGGAAATAACGAGGAAACGCGTTTCGTCGAAACACGTTCATCGTAAAGCCTTTTTCCTCGTAAGGTCCTAGCAAATTTACAAGGAAACATTTCCTAATAAAGGCGTGGTTAGATTTTCCTCGTAAGGTCCTCGTAGCGTTTCCTCGTAAGCTCGTAGTAAGCTTTTCCTCGTAAGCTCGTAGTCATACGTTATGAGGAACTTACTAGAATTAATTACGAGGACATTACTTGGAAACCATTACGAGGATTTTGCTTCGAAATATTTTTTTCCCTATTAAAAAAAATTAATTATAAATATAAATAATTTATTTTTAAAAAATAAAAAAAATCAAATTATAAATAAAAATTAAAAACAAAATATTTTATAAATAACTAAATAATATACAATTAAGTTTTAAAATTCATAATATACAATTAAAAATAAATAAAAAAACTACGGATGCTGGTTGTGAAATTGCCGAACGAACTCGTCCTGGCTCGCCAAATCCTGCTCCTCTCCAAAGTTGGTTGCCAACTGTGATTGTGATGGTGGATGCTGTTGGGTTGGAATCCCTCCGCGTTCCCGTTTCTGACGCAACATCTCCTCCAATTGCAGGTTTCCAACCGCCAAAATGTCGAGGACATCAGTGAGAGAAGTCACATGCTCGGTGAGCGAAGCCAACTGCGAGCGTAGCTGAACATTGACATCGTGCTGCTCCTGATGATAAGACGATGTCACTGCAGGGACATCGTTGACCGAGCCAATCCCGACGATACGCCCCTTTTTCCTAGGGGCGACCTGTAAATAAAAATGTTAATAACATTAAGAAAAAAATTAAAGTAAATAATAAAAATTCATAGTAAAACAAATTATTTACCTCCTCGTAAATCTTATCCACTTCAATAGTGGATAATATGACTGGAGTCCCAGTCTGGTGAGTCAGTTGGGTCTGGCGTTCGTCAGCTCGGACAACAACCTCGTTGTAGATCCGCTCGGAAGCAGGATCTATAATCTGCTTAGCCTTGTTCCGGTGGGTCCTTTCCTAAAGGTCTTTCAGAGATGGAAGAACTCCTGTCTCTTTAGCCTAAAAGTAATTTTTAAAATTAAATATTAATTTGGAATATTCAAATAAAATAAAAATTAAATAGTTATTAAAAATCATCTTACCATGTCTAGAAGAACTCCCCCGTGAGGTTTTCGACCCTTGGTGTGAAGCATCTTCATGTTACCATGCTCGTCTCTGGTCATGCGGTTCCCGGAGTTTGTGTGGGAGGTTCTGACCGAGTCCGGCAACCCCCAATAGCTGATGAGGCCATCCCACACCGTGGTTGTGAGGCAATCAGGTTTCCGTCCTCGTAACCATCCACCTGAGTTAAAAAAAATTAGAATTAAAGTCAATAATATTTTTAAAACTATATATATATTATAATTTATAAATCTATACCTGGTAGTCGCCCTTCCAGTTGTAGACCATGTCGAGCAATCGTGCTCTTGCCTTGCCCTCAAACTCCTTCTTCACCCGCTGGTGAATCCCAATAGAGCAACGATATTTTTGCTGTAACCAAAAAAAATAAGAGACGGATTAGTTCAATAATATTAATAATTTTAAATAATTAAAAATAAATTAATATGATTTAATTTAATTAACAATCATTATCGATTTTATTTAATTAATAATCATTATTTCAATGATATCTATCTATACTAATAAAAGAGACTTTTTGAGGCTCCATATGGACATTTCGAGGCTCCATAGAGCGTTCACATCAGTGTAAAAATTCAATTTCGAAAGATGCTACGTGTTATCATTAATATTATTACCTTATTATTTTCCATTTTATATTTTTGAAATATTGATATAATATATAATTTTATATTTTAATATTATTGATAAATATAATTTTGAAAATAATAAGTAATACGTAAATATACAACATTATAAATAGAAATACTACATTAAACATATGTAAGATTACCATGACATATATAATTCCGAAAGTAAACAAATATGTAAAACTAAAAAATTAGAAATCAAAATATTACATTAAACATATGTAAGATCTAACATTTTTTCATTTTTTTAAAATAATCCAAAAATATTGATAATCTTGTTATCTTATAATGCTTAGTTTTATATTTTCAAAATATTGATATAATGTATAGTTTTTACATTTTCATATATAATATAAGAATTATATATATAATAATAAGAAAATACACAATTTAAAAAAAATAGAAAAATACGTTAAGTATTAAACATTTATCTTAAATGCAAATTATAGATATTATTAATTAAATATAGAATATACGAAAATAATATTAATAAACAAATACACAATTAAAAAATGAAAAAATACATTAATCATTAAACATCTACGAAAAGAATACCAGATTATTGCTTATTGTGAGGACTAATCTGTAATAGAAAACGTATATATATATAATGATAAGAAAATACACAATGTAAAAACAGAAAAATATATTAAGCATTAAACATCTATTTTAAATGTAAAATATAGATATTATTAAATAAGTATAGAATAAAGGAAAATAATATTACTAATTAAATACACAATTAAAAACAGAAAATATATTAGTCATTAAAAATCTATCTTAAAATGTATAATATAGATATTAAAAAATATATAATATACAAAATAATAATAATATGCAAATACACAATTAAAAATGGAAAAAAGTACATTAAGAATTAAACATCTATCTTAAAATGTAAAATATAGGTATTAAATAATATAAAGTATTAAAATGGAAATATATAATATAAAGAAAAATAAATAATAAGTAAATATATTAAAATGGAAATGGTATACTAAAGGTAAATCTACATTTAAATATGAAAATATTTATATTAAGTAAATATATAATAAACGAAAATAATAATAATAATAACAACTATCTTATAATGTAAAATATAATTATTAAGTAAAATAAGGAATAAGAAATGAAAATACAGACTATAAAAATATATATATATATATATATAAAATAATAAGTAAATACACAATTTAAAAATGTATATTACATTAAAAGTAATTATACATTTAAATATTTAAATAAATAATATATGAAATAATCATAATAAGGAAGTACACAATTTACAAAAACGGAAAATGTACATTAAGCATTAAATATCTATCTTAAAGTGTACAATGTAGATATTAAGTAAAATAAAATAGAAGAAACAGAAATACACATTATCAGAAAATAAATAATAAGTAAATACACAATTTAAAAATAGAAATATTACATTAAAAATTAAAAATCTATCTTAAAACGTAAAAACAAATAAATATCATGTAATATAAAAGTATAAGAAACTAAAAATGCACAATACAAGAAAAACTAAATAATAAAAAAACATAGGTATTTAAGAATAGAAATACTACATTAAACATTTATATTATACATTTAAATATGCAAATATATAATATACGACAATGATAATAATAATAATAATAATAATAATAATAATAATAATAATAATAATAATAATAATAATAAGTAAATACACAATTTAATAAAATAGAAAATTACACTAATCATTAAATATTTACTTAAAATGTAAAATATAGATATTAGATGAATAAATAATATAAAAATAATAATAATAACTATATACACAGTTTTAAAAATGAAATAATACATTGAGCATTAAAAATCCATCTTAAAATGTAATATAGATATTAAGTAAATATATATTATACGAAAATAATAATAATAATAATAACTAAATAAACAATTTAAAAATTTGGAAAAAGTAAATTAAGTATTAAACATATATCTTAAAATGTTAAAAATTAATAATACGTAAAATAAAGTAAAAAAATGAAAATATTCAGTATAAGAAAAAATAAATGATAAGTAAATACATAATTTTAAAATGAAAATAGTGCATCAAAATTTAAATATAAATATAAATATGTAAATATATATATTAATAAATATAAAATACACCACATTAATTATAATAAGTAAATAAACAATTTTAAAAGTGAAAATGTACACTTAGTATTAAACATCTATCTTAAAAATGTAAAATATAGTTATTAAGCAAACTAAAGTAATAAGAACGGAAATACACAATTTTAAAATTTAAATAACATTTTAAAATATACATTTAAATATGTAAATATATAATATAAAAAAATACTAATAAATAAATGCATGATTTAAAAAAATGGGAAATGTACATTAAGCATTAAACATCTATTTAAAGCATAAAATATAGATATTAAGTAAATAAAGTATAAAAATGGAAATACACAGTATAAGGAAAAATAAATAATAATTAAATACATAATTTTAAACTGGAAGTATTACATTAAAAATTCAACATATATCTTAAAATGTAAAAAATAGATATTATGTAATATAGAGTATAAGAAACGGAAATACACAATATAAGAAATATATATATAATATTTTTAAAATAGAATACTACATTAAAAATATATATTTAAATGTTAAAAATAAAAAACATAAGTAATATAAAATATAAATATTTAAATACTATATCAAACAAAAAAAAAGATATAATTTTACATCAAACAATTTCCTATAAAACTCATTATTTCATCGACATCAATCTCACCCCCATAAAAAAAGACTCAAAAGAACTTCAAGAAATAAAATGACCCCACCATCAAATTTTGCCGTCCCAAAAACGTTGGATGACCTTGAAGGAGATTTCTGTATCAACAAACTTTTGGTTAGGCTGATTCATTGATGGAAAACACACAACTTACAAAGCAGAAACCTACTCATAGGAGTTGATATTCTCCTCATAGACTGAAAGGTATTCCCCCAAATTAAATTATTCTAGTCCATAATTTCTTGGGTTTCAAATTACTTTTTTGGCCCAATTGATTTTAAATATTCAAATTATATAATCTCAACATTATAGAAAAGTATATTAAATGCTTTATCTAATATTTTAATTATATAACTTTAATTGACTAATAGTAATGTTATGCTTAAAATATAGTTTTTAAAAAGCTTTCAAATATAGTTTAAAGATCATAATCGGTGATGAATTTAATTTCTTAAATTAAATTATTATTTAAAACTTTGGTAATTTTAAACATAGTGAGTTATAAATATCAATAATGGAGTTGGTGAATATAAGTATGAAGACAAAAATATAAATATTTAATTTTCAAGTAATAAATTCAGGTTTTTATTCAGTTATCAATATATAATATTTTCCATTGTTTTCGAAATTATACATAAAATATATAAAAGTTAATATTTAAAACTTATTATATTATATATGTAATGTTGTTAAATAAAAAAAATTAAGAATATTTTTGAAAAAAAAAACAAATAATACTACAATAAAACACAAGATTAACGACGGGGAATTTTAGTAGTAAGTTCGTTGTAAATGAGACTTCACGACGAATTAGCAAGAAAACATGTTTCGTCGTTAATCATCCATCATAACACATGTTTCCTCGCTAATTCGTCGTAAATTAGCAAGGAAATAATTTCGTCGTAAAAAGGACGTAAAGCATTCGTCGTAAAATTCACGTAATCTTTTGTTGTAAAAACCACGTAATAAATTCGTCGTAAATTACACGTAAACTATTCCACGTAAAATACTCATTAATAGTTACTCATTATTTTGACGTAAAATGTTTTCTCGATATTTCGTTGTTATGTTTCCACGTAAAGTAGTAGTAATTTGGCTACGAATTTACTTTGATTTTTATTTTCCAGAATTAAAAAAATAGAAAAAACTAATTTAAAATATTAATTAAAATAGAATTTAAAATAAAAATCAATAGGAAAATATTTTATACAGAAATAAGTTTTAAATTATACATCCAACGAAAAGAAAAACAAAACCAAGAGTCGTTCATCGCCTACCAGTAGAATTCCTGACTCCTCCTCTCTAGATCCTCCTCAACAAGGACTCCTATTCCGGATTTGTAGCCGGATGACTCGCCTGGAATGAGATTCTGTTGTCGCATGTTCCTCAACAAGGACTCCCATTCCGAATTTTTAGCCGCTATAACGTCCAAGAAGCCCTCGAGTCCACCCATACGAGTTGTGAACGCACGTTGGGTCGAGTCAAACTCGTTACGAAGCTGAGTCACTTCATCTTTCCGACTCTGACCATAAGACGATGTCGCTCTCGGAACATAGTTTACGGAACCAATTCCTAACGTACGTCCTTTTTTCTTGGGGACAGCCTTAAAAACAAAAAAAAAAAAATATTGTTAGTGAAAAGTTAAAGTTAAAAGTTAAATGAATATTAAATTTTTTTTTTAAAAAAATATCTCTTCGTAAATCCTATCTACTTCAAGTGTGGATAAGGTGACGGGTAATCCATCAGTGGACTGCTGTGTCAGCTGAGTCTGGCGATCTTCAACTCGATTAACTAAGTCGTCGAATAGATGCTCGGACCTAGCATCTAGAAATTGGCCCGCCTTGTTCCTGTTGGTCCTCTCGTAAAGATCCAAAAGAGACGGGAGAACTCTTGTCTCTTTGGCCTAAAAAACATTTAAGAAAGTTAGAAATATATATATATATATATATATATATATATATATATATATATATATATTTATAATAATTAAATTAAAATTTTAGTTACCATCTTTAGACGGACTCCGACATGGGGTGTTTGACCTGAAAGTGGAGCATCGGGCCGTTGCCGTCCTCATCTACCATCAGACGGGAGCTAGAGCAAGATTCGGTGACTTTCATGGCGTCAGGATTCCGCCAATAACGGATGAGGCCATCCCACACCTCCGTGGTAAGCGTAGTGGGTTTGCCATGCTCATACCCCTTCACGATCCAATCACCCTTCCAGTTGTAAATTGTGTCCAACAAGTGCTTTTGCGCCTTCGAGTTGGACTGGTTCTTCACCCTCTCATTGACCCCTATGGACCAATGGTATTTATGCTGTTAAAAAAAATTATATTAAGAATTAGTTGAAAAAAATTCAAATCATCAAAAAATTAAAGTATATATAATTAATTAATAGTAACTTACTGCAATCATTTTGAACCACGTCTTTTTGACGTAGAGTGGCGTCGTTTTCCAGTTCGGATGTGGACCAGGAAAGTAACCTTTGATCGTCTCGGTTACGCTCCGAGAAAGACATCCGTCAACCCCAAACCTGAAAAAAACAAATTTCAAGTATGAATTATTTATTAGTGTTAAAAAAAATTTAAAAAAAAAATTAAAAGATGTAACGTACCACAAAGTTCTGTCCGGTCGGTCGGGATCTATGACTGTTAAACCTTCTCTTCCTGGCTGAGTGAGAAGGTCCTCAATAGTGTACTGCGAGTAAGGAGCACTCGGCGGCACCAGCAAATCCGGATGAATCCCGGCCGGAGGAGACACATGTGGAGCACAAGAGGAGGCACATGAGGAGGCATCAGAGGTGCACCAAAAGACTGAGTCTCGGGGACAGTCTCCGCAGGACCCAAAGAACCAGGAGTTGAAGAAGATGGGTCTAAACGACTACCAGACTCACCGAACATCTCTCTGTAATGGGGAGTAAGTTTGTTCTTCCGAACCTGAAAAAAAGTTAATTTATAAAATTAAGCTCAACAGTAATTAACAAATTCTTTAGTTAACAAATTTTATAAATCTAACTTAAATTTCCAACATTAGCCACCTAATCAACAGTAATTAACATAAAATCCGTAAGCCTAGCTAAATTCCCTACACTAACCACCTAATCTACCCTAGACCCTAAACTAATCAAATTAGAGAGGAAATAGAGAGAACATACCATTGTTTGGACCAAGAGAGGAAATGGAGAGGAAATGGGGACGAAATGGAAGTGATCTTGTCGCATGTATATATAGAAATTAGTGGGCCTCGTTATTTCCTCGTAATTGTACGAGGAAACAGAAAGGCCCGCGTTTTTATTTACGACGAATTAGAAACGCCCATATTTTTATTTACGTCGACTTTACGACGAATTCTGCTAACGTGGAAATTACAAGGAATACAGCTTACGTGGAATTAGCGAGGCCCGCGTTTTTTTTCATTACATCGACTTTACGAAGAATTATGCTTATGTGGATTTAACGAGTCCCGTGTTCATTATGTTAAATATTCGACGTAACTTCCTCGTTATACTACGAGGAACTAATGATGATTATGTTTAAATCCTTAAATCCGAAACCCCAAACCCCAAACCTCATCTTCCTTATCTTCTACCTCACATATTCCATCTTCTACCTCAGTCTCTTCTTTCCATTCCAAACCCCAAATTATAAAACCACAATTCCTTAACTTATAATCTCAATCTCTTCTTACTAATTCAAACTACTTTAGACAAAATCAAATTATATAAATATATTTTAATGATTAAATCATATGCATTAAGACTGAAAAAAAAATACATCATCGGATACATCAACATTCTCGTCATCACCAGAAACATCATGATGTTCATTAAACTCATCTTCAACAGCTTCATCCGTGGCATCGTCGGTAAGATCTTCGTACTCATGATTATGCGGATCAATGAGAAGGATGTCATCAATTTGTTGTTCAGGTTCCTCGACTTCATTTATATGTTCTTCTTGCAATGGTGTTTCTTTTCCACTGATGATTCGTCCACGAGGTGTGACTTTGATCACGGCTAACCAATTTATTCCCGATTCTCTCATCCAAGGGTATGGAAGGAAGGGTATGAAAGGCTCGAAATTTTTGTACCTGCAAAAATAAAGACAAAATAGGAATTAATCATTCAGATCATGTATGCCAAAACAATTTTTGTTGTACCTTCGTCCACCTTTGACATCAACTACACCAAATTTATTAAACTGAACACCTTTGTTGACGACGGGGTCGAACCATTCACATTTTAAGAGGATGCATTTCAGCTTCAATAACCTTGGGAATTCCACTTCAATAGTCTCCTGCAAGATCCCGTAGAAATTTGTTTCGCCTTTCACACATATTCCATAGTTATTGGTTGCTCGCGGCCTCGTGTGAAATGCATCTGTGATGTGTGGTGAACTTTGCAAGTGGAGCTTAAATTTCTTCTTAAAACTACTTATCGTAACCTGCATTTTCGTCATAATCAACCTTCATAAATAAAGAGATCGCTGAAATACAGATCATGTATGAAAAAAACTTTGATCGATCAACTTGCAAAAACTAAGAGTTAGATTTAATACCTGCTTCTTCAACCACTTAATAAAGTGTTGATCTTTCCTTCTGTCTACGTCACTTATGGATATACCTGGGAATGTTTCTTCGATTTGAGAAACAAATAAGCTGTAAAATCACATTTTATATTAATTCATCTTTCCAACTTATATAATTTATACTTATATGTGTTTAGAAGTTAATTATCATATATATGTTACCTTTCATAATGACACATTAATGGATTCTCACAATTGAGTAGAATATAGGTGTGTGCACTATGAACGTCTTCTTCACTAGACCAGCAAACCTCTTTCGATTTCCCACCCATTCACCCAGTCTGGCCAAAGATGTCTGGAACACGTTCATCAGCTGCATATCTTGGCGCGACACCACCATCATCATATCTCCTTGGAGCTCTATTCCGGGTACTTACTTTTGACGCAAAGTAGTACGATGTGAAGTAAGAATTTTCTTCTGTCAAACTTCCAGCAATTATAGAACCTTCAACTTTTGCGAGGTTTTTCGCTTTTCCCTTCAAATATTTCATGGCTCGCTCATACTGATACATCCGTCCGTAATGTACAGGTCCACGAAGCAATGCCTCATATGGGAGGTGGATAGCTAGATCCTCCATGACATCAAAAAATGCCGGAGGAAATATCTTCGCCAAGTTGCACAATAAGATGGGAATGTTCTCGTGAAGTTGTTCCACGACTTCTTCTTTAACAGTGTGTGTGCTCAGATCCCTGAAAAATGCTCCAATGCCTGGTATATTCCAAAAACAATTAAACACATTAGTAGTCATATAGATTTTTGGAAACTAAACCATTATAAAATTAATGCATTATAATAAACTACCTGCAAGTGTTTCATATACGTTTGTTGGAAGTAGCTCTGCAAATGCAAATGGAAGTAGACGTTGCATAAAAACATGACAATCATGACTCTTCATCCCGGAGAACTTTTGACCATTTTCAACACATCTAAAGAGATTTGAAACATACCCATCGGGGAACTTCACTTCTGATGCCACCCAATTGAACAACACCAACTTTTTTCTTGAAGATAGTCTGAATAGTGGAACGGAAACTTGTCCCTTGCTTTTTATATGTAACTCACTTCTTGAGAATATATCCGGCAAGTCCAACCTCTCTTTTATGTTGTCTTTGTCTTCCCTGGGACATTCAGTATTCATGATGTTCTCAAAGAAATTCTTTTCTATGTGCATCACATCAAGATTGTGGCGCAGAAGAAGATCCTTCCAATATGGCAACTCCCAAAATATACTCTTTTTGTGCCAGTTGTGCCGAACACCATAGTAATCGATTTGTTTCCAAAGCTCCATAGTAATCGATTTGAGCTTTAATTTGTTCTCCAGTTAGATATGGAAGAGGAGTTTCTCTCACAACCTTTTTGTGCCTGAACAATTTCTTGTTTCTTCGGTACTGATGGCCAATGGGAAGAAATCGACGGTGACAATCGAACCAACTTGGCTTCCTACCATTCTTCAGTTGAAACGCATCTATCGTTCCACTACAATATGGACAAGCTAATCTCCCATGTGTAGTCCATCCCGAAAAAATCCCACAGACAGGAAAGTCACTTATGTTCAAAAAAGCATCACTCGCATCGTATCGTAAAATTCGTCCTCGTTGAGTAGTCATATGTCCTCACCCCTGATGACCAAAAATCCTTTAACTCTTTTATCCGTGGTTGTAGAAAAACATTGAGAGACCTTTTTGGATGGTTCAGACCATGTATTAATATGGTCAAGAATAGCAAATCCCGTTGCATGCACATCTCTGGTGGCAGGTTGTATCGCGTAAGAAAGACTGGCCACAATGAATATTGTCTCTCTGACATTCCGAATGGACTAAATCCATTTGTCCATAATCCGAGATACACATTCCGGCTATTGCTGGCAAATTCCGAATGTACTTTATTAAAATGTTTCCAGGCTCTTGCATCTGATAGATGAGTCATCTCACCATCCGTCTAAGTATGTTCGGCATGCCATCTCATCCCTCCAGTAGTCTGCTCAGATTGGTACAATCTTTTCAATCTATTTGTAATTGGAAGGTACCACATCCTTTGCTATTGGTACCCTATTACGTCCGCATCCTTGCGGCTTGAATCGTGGCTTCTTTCAGAATCGACATTCTTCTAATTTCTCATCATCTCCCCAGTAGATCATGCAATTTTCGATGTAAACGTCTATATCTCCGAAGGCAACCCAAGACTATAGACAAGTTTCTGAATCTCATAATAAGAAGGAGCGGAAACATTGTCTTCCGGCAAATACTCTTTAAAAAAATCTGCCCATTCATTCATGCAACTTCCAGGTAGACTGTGATCAGTTTTAGTATTTATCATTCTAGCAGCCAACGACAATTTAGAGAGACCTTCTCCACGACCACTGTAAAGTGGCTGATTCGCATCATCTAACATTTCATAAAAAAAATTTGCATCTATGTTAGGTTCTTCATCTTCATCATGAGCTACGAATGCATCATTTACCATATCATGAACCCTATCATAATCTACCATCTGCTCTTCCTGATGGTAACTATGTTCATTATGCAAATGATGATCAAACGGTTCTTTCTGAAAATTGCCATTACTACTACTAGCTTCATTCTCATAATTATAACCTTCTCCATGTTGAAACCAGATATAGTAAATTGGCGTGAAACCTCTATTTATTAAATGCTTCCAAACATTTTCACGATTTGTCATTTTTGAAGTGTTGCATTTCCGACAAGGACAGGACATCTTACCGCTTTCTTGGGCGAGCGGTGTGGAATCTTCTTGATGCATAAATGTCTCCAGACCTTCGAGATATTCTTTCATCACTCTTCCGTTACCATCTCTGTGCATATACATCCACCTCCGCAACTAGAAAATATTCTCGGACCCCAACATTTTTTTCACATTTTTTTTTCTTGTGTTTTTTTTTGGTCGTGTTGGTGTGTTTAAAATGATATTCAAACGTCCATATTTATAGGAAATTTTCGAATCTGGTTGTTGAAATTTTACGAGGAATTTACGACCAAATTTTGTTAGGTGGCCAGAAAAAAACGTGTTACAACTAAAAAGTTGGTAGACTCGACATTTCGTCGTTAAATAAACGTAAAATATTTGGTCATAAAGTAGACGCTATAGTTACGTCGTATTTACGACGAATGATTTTTTCCTGATAAAAACAACGTAGTAGTACGTTTGTTTTACGACGAAATCATTTCGTCATAATTTTACGATGAATAACGTCGATTTTTATTTTCCTCGTAAGGTACTCGTAAAGTCGACATAAATTTACGAGAATTAATTTTCATCGTTAAATTACGTCGGTAATGTTATGTTTTCTTCTAGTGTAAATGGTTATTTACATATAATGATTAAGATGTATATTATATTATCATTTAACATGTATTAGATATGTTTTGATATATCATTATTTTCTAATTTTAGGAAAACAAAAGTGGTTAAGCATCAATATCATTTAGGTTAAGTATACGAACAACACAAACTCAAAGATAAAAAAAATACTCACATAAACATTATATTACGATAATTTTAATCTCGATAACATACAATTCAAAATACAATGTTCTTTTTAACACTTTTTCTGAACACTCAAATTACAATGTTCAAAAGAATAGGTATATACTTAATATTTTTGAAAATCAAAGATGTTCCACACGTAGCGCAGATTAATTCCTAGTCTATACTAATACAAGGGATCACCCGAAGCTCATGGAAGCGTCCATATCAGCATTGAAACCCTCTTCAAAAAGAACACACGTGGCATAAATTATAGTTTTACATTTTCGCAATATTGATATAATGTATAGTATTACATTTTAATATTACTGATAAATAGAATTTCAAAAATAATAAATAATATGTAAACATACAACATAAAAATGGAAAACTACATTAAACATAGGTAATATTATCATTTTTTACTAAAAATGGTTTATCTCCATAATGTAACATTACTACTTTGTAAAAAAAGCAAAAAACATTATAAAATTTCGAAAATAATAAATAATAAATAAGCCACATTAAGATTTAAACATCTATCTTAAAACATACATCTATCTTAAAATTTAAAATATAGATATTAACTAAATAGATACCTTTTGAGGCTTCACAGAATGTCCAAATCAGCATAGAATCTATTTTCGAAAAGAATCAATATAGCATTACCATATTAAATTAAATCACATATTATCATTTAAATATATAAATATATAATATACAAAATATAAGTAAATACACATTTAAATACGAAAATATATAATATAAGTATATATAAATTTACATATGTAAATATATAATATACGAAAAATAATAATAAGTAAATACACAATTAAAAATGGAAATACTATATTAAACATATATCTTAAAATGTAAAAATTAAACATAAATAACTATATTTTAAATATATAAATATATAATATACGAAAAAATCATAATTAGGTACACAATCTTAAAAATGGAAATAGTACATGAAAAGTAATATGCAGCATAAAATCCCTATAAATAATAAGTAAAGGTGAAAAATGTATACTTTTACATTTTTATTATTTCCAAATACTCTATAACTAAATATACAACATGAAAAATAAATAATAAGTAATATAAAATATAATAAATACTATATTAAAAATTTATGGTAATTTAATCATTTGATATAACAACAACAAAAAAATAGAAAAAGTAAATATATAAGATAAAAGAAAAATATAAAATATAAGAAATGAAATATTAAATTAAACAACAATCTTAAAAATGTATAATAAACTAAATAATCAGTAAATGCAAATATAAATAAAAATATTACATTAAAAATCTATCATAATATAAGAATAAGTAAATATACCATATAAGAAAAATTAAATAATAAAGAATATACAAATAAAAAATGGAAATAGTACTTTAAACATCGATCATAATATTATCATTTATATATCTAAAAACAAAAATAAATTAGAATAAACAATAAGTAAGTATACAATATAAGAAATAGAAATATTTCATTAAACATTTATCTTGTTATTAGAATAATTAAATATACAATATAAGAAAAATAAATAATAAATATTTATTTTATCTCTCCGTGAAAGATGATTTCCGGTGAATCATTTCTTTCAGTATTTTATTAAACCCCTTCTCCCTCTCCTTGAGTGGAATCAATTACCGGCCAATGGCAATGGTTCTTAATTTTGGAAAGGTTAAATTATAGCCCCTTCTCTATTTCAATATTTCCTTTCTTGGCATCCACGAAATCTTCCTTCTTTCCTAATTCCTTCTCTTTTACTCACACTTGATTGATTTGTTGTCATTTTAGATGATCTCCGTACGAATTAATGTGGAATTTTGCGCTATCAAAAGAAAATTCTCATTGACTCTCCTCTCAGACCTTCTCCCAAAAACTCACGGTGGCCAGAGACATCAACCACCGTCTTTCTTTGTTTAGTGCTCTCCCATGGCTGATTTTCTGCATAAGAGTCTCAAATCTATGACGATTGAAGATGATAAGAACCTCTTACCTTAACAGATAGTCCTCGCTTCAGGGTACTTGATGAAAGTGAAAACAAAATACTTGAAAGGCTGTTGAATCCAGATTGTCAAAATATGGTTAAGATGATAGAGTATATGCCAACTGCGTGGAGGGTTTCGGGAAGAGTCAGAGGTATCGCGTTGACACGTGATAGGTTTCAGTTTGTGTTTCAGCGCGAAGAGGATTTGTTGACTGTTCTGAAAGATAGACCTTGGGTCCTACAATCATTGGGCTTTGGCTCTAGAGAGATGGACACCAGACCCGCCGGAAGACTTCCTTCGCTATACGGATTCGTAAATCCGTATGCGGAACATTCCGATGGATTTTTTTACAGGGGATACTATGTTTAGGCTGGCGTCAGAGATGGGGACTGTTGGTGTTATCTCTTATGATCCTAAATTTTCTCACACAAAGGAGTATATTCGAGCCCAAGTATCATTTGATACAGAGAAACCAGCGAAGAAGACTCGTAAGTTGAATGTTAAGAATGGAGGAACAGTCACAATTGAGTATGAGTATGAGAGGATACACAAACACTGCTTTCACTGTCATCGCATTACTCATGAGAGAACAAGGTGTCCACTACTGAGGAAAGGGCCAAAGCCAGTGGAACAAGTGGTTGCAACTCCATTTGGTGCTAAGCTGAATCCATCTACGAGGGGAAAGACCAAACAGAGTAGAAACCTTGACCCTCCTCTGGGCTTCTCTCCGATGTTTCCGGAGCTTCCTCCTGATGAACAAAAGGCGGCTTTACTGTACATCTCTCACTCGAATGCTACGGAGAGACATACTCGTTTCATGCGTGTTCAACAAGCTATCGCTGAACATGGTAAATCACATGTGGCGACCCTTACAAAGTTTACTAGAGATCTTGACAAAGGGAAAGGACATGTATTCTCCTACCATGACAAAGATAAAACACACAAACCAGCTCTCTTGTTACTGTTACCATCTACAGAGCAATCCTTTGAAGGAGAAAATGATGGAGCTTCTTCGGAAACAGAGGGTACCTCTCTCACTGTTACTATGGGTTTTCAGGTTGGTATGTCCTCTAAGGAGCCTCCTGCCGGTAATAGTAGAGGTGGTAAGCAAGCCAGACGTAGACCGCCCTCATGGAAAAGAAAAGCTCAGTCAAGAAACACGGTTGCTACAGAGAGTGATGATCGTAACTTAGCTATGGTCTCTAGGGAGAAGGGGACTAAGCACAAACCAGAAAGTTTGTCTCAATCTCCTTCGAAGAAACATTACAACACACCCAACCTTTCGGTGGCTTCCAGTTTGAAGCCGTTGTCCTCACAATGAGCATTTGGTGTTGGAACTGTCAAGGTGCTGGTAGCACTGAGACAGTTCAGATTATCCGTGAAGTGTGTCGCAAACACTTTCCGGATATTATGTTCTTGATGGAAACGAAGAAACAGTTTGATTACATGTCAGATTTACGTAAAAGTTTGGGTTACGATAAAATTTACACAGTTGAACCTCTTGGTAGAAGCGGAGGTTTGGCAGTTTTCTGTAAGAACAGTTATGAGATTAAAATTCTTTCAGGAGACAAAAGGATCATTGATTTGAAAGTGAAGTGTCATTCATTTTATTTCTTTCTCACATGTGTCCATGGCGGACCTGTGAGAGATAGGAGACAAGAAGTTTGGGATAGATTGATTGATATTTGTTTGAGGCGTGGTTGTTGGCTGGGGACTTCAATGAGTTGATGTCCAACGATGATAAATTGGGAGGTGCAGTTTGTGATGAAGCTACCTTCTAGGGTTTCCGGGATATGGCTCGATTCTGCAAAGTAAGAGAACTACGATGTTTTGGGAATCCTCTTTCCTGGAGCGGATGGCGTGACTCAGTATGGGTGCAGTGTCGATTTGATAGGTGTTTCGGGAATGATGAGTGGTTTAATCTCTTTCCAAGATCAGGTGCAGAATATGGAGGAATGTGGGGTTCGGATCATAGACGCCTCCTGATTAGTTTTGTGCAGGAACAGAGAGAGATGCAGAGGGGTTTGATAACCGCATGTGGGGTTTGATAACCGCATGTTCTCTAAAGATGGCTTTGAGGACGTGGTTACTGAAGGCTGGGGAAGTAACATCGATGGGATTTGCACTGTGGATCGCATTGCTCAATGCCATAGAGAAATCTTGAAGTGGAAGAGATCGTCAGATCTTAATTCCCATAAGAGAATCACGAGATTGAAAGCTGCGTTTGAAATGGAAGTTTCAAAACTATCTCCTTCCCGTGTGCTTATGAAGAGTTTAAAACAGCAACTTGCGGAGGCCTATAGAGAAGAAGAGTAGTTTTGGAGACAAAAATGTAGAGAGGAGTGGCTGCGGGAAGGTGATAGAAACACTAAATTTTTCCATAACGTGGTGAAACGCCGTAAGGTTAAAAACAGGATCTTGATGCTCTTGGATGAACTAGAGAATGAACACTTCTCAGAAGGATCGAAAGGGGAGATTGCAGTATCTTATTTCCGTGAAATTTTCCTTAGCACTAATCCATTTGATTTGGAGTCGTTGTTGGAGGAGTTTCCTCAGAAGATTACAGAAGACATGAAAAGAGATCTCACAGCTCCAGTGACTGCAGAGGAAATAAGGAAGGGAGCTATGAGTGTTAATGGTGGTAGTGCACCAGGGGAAGATGGACTCACAGGTTCCTTCTATCACCAAGTATTGGCACATAGTAGGACCTGCGATCACTGAAGAAATAATGGGTTTCTTTACTACAGAAATTATTCCTAAGGGTTTGAACCATACTCAGTTAAGCCTTATCCCGAAGATATCAGAGCCGTGTCGCATGACTGACATGAGACCAATTAGTTTGTTCCCTGTCCAATACAAAATTATCTCCAAAATTTTGGGTAACCGACTCAAAATAATCTTGCCATTCGTGGTGTCTGAAACTCAAGGTGCATTTGTCTCAGGACGGCTCATTTCAGACGACATTATTATTGCCCATGAGATGGTTCACTCCTTACGTACTAGCGACAGAGTTGGAAAGGAATATATGGCCATTAAGACTGATATGTCTAAGGCGTATGATCACATAGAATGGTGCTTTTTGAAGACTCTACTGGAGAGAATGGGGTTTGATAGAATCTGGGTGCGTTGGATCATGGCATGCGTCAACTCTGTATCATATTCTGTTCTCCTGAATGGTTGTTCCCATGGGTTTATTAAGCTGGAGCATGGATTAAGAAAGGGGGATCCCTTGTCTCCTTTCTTGCTCATCTTTTGTGCTGAGGACTTGGTGAATAGCTTGAACAATGCGTCAAGATCGGGGAACCTACATGGTATTGAAGTCGGAGTGGGAGGATGCGGCGCATCATCTCCTTTATGCCGATGAAAGCTTGTTATTATGTAGAGCTAATTTTGTGGAGTCTGAGGAGATATTGAAGTGTCTTAAGCTGTACGGAGATGCATCGGGTCAAAGGATCAACGTTGAGAAATCTTCAATTATCTTTGGCTCTAAGGTTCCTAATGAGTCTAAGGAACAGATTAAATGTGTGATGGGTATCATGAAGGAAGGAGGTGAAGGAACATATTTAGGTCTCCCAGAGTGCTTCAGTGGTTCTAAGAGACAACTATTGAGCTTTCTTCGTGGTAAATTGCAGGGGAGTTCAAATGGAGGTTTTCCAAATCTCTATCCCAGGGAGGGAAAGAAATTTTACTGACGTCGATCTGTTTGGCTATACCTATCTATGCAATGTCTTGTTTTCGGTTGCCAAAGGACACTTGTGCTAAACTGAGAAGTGCAATAATTGAATTCTGGTGGAGTAGTGGCACTAATAAGAAGAAGATAGCTTGGGTGGCTTGGCAGAAACTGTGTAGATCAAAAGATCGAGGAGGGTTAGGCTTCAAGGACTTGGAGAAGTTTAACCAATCTCTTCTAGCCAAACAAGCAGCTCGAATCATGAGCAACCCTGATTCTCTCTTGGCTCATGTATTAAAATACCGCTATTTCCGTAATAGCTCCTTCTTGGAGGGAGGATTAGGCTCTAGACCATCATTTGTTTGGAGAAGCATTATTCATGGCCGTGACCTCCTGCAACAAGGTTTGGTGACGAAGATTGGTAATGGAGTTGGAACGAAGGTTTGGTGGGACAAATGGATCGTCGACGTGGTTCCTCATGTACCAGAGTATTAGGGCAAACTCAGTAGTGGATTAACCTTGAATGTAAGTGATTTACTGGAACAACAAGAAGAGCTTGGAACAGAACAATGGTTCTTGAGACGTTTAGCCAAAAAATGCAGAGATTATTCTAGCGATTAAGCCTAACGCAAATCATGCAGATGAGTTGAGATGGGGCTTCTCGAAGAATGTTGTGTACACTTCAAAGACTGGCTATTCATTGCTAGATGCCATTGAAGAGATGAATTATCCTCCGGATCCTCCCATTGCTCCCATTGAAAAGCAACTATGGTCTTCAATATGGAAGCTTAAAACCTCCCCAAAGTTGAGACACTTCCTGTGGCGTATATTATCTGGTGCTCTAGCAGTTAAAGAGAGACTGAGGTCTAGAGGCATCAATTTGAACAGTATATTCTCTTCGTGTAATGAAGCTCAGGAAGATATTAGCCATGTCTTGTTCCATTGTAGATTTGCGAAGGAAGTGTGGTCTCTCTCTCTCAAGTTCCCATGCCTCCTTCTGGGTCTTGGTCAAACTATATCTTCCTCAACATGTACCATTTGATATCATGTAGCAGGAAGAGGAATTTATCTTCAGAGTCGGGTAAAATCTTTCTTTGGATGTTGTGGCACTTATGGAAAGCTAGGAACAGCTTCTGCTTTGAACATGTCAGAATTGATCCGGCTAATGTCTTGGAAAATGCTACAATGGAAGCTGAGATTTGGAGGTCAATGCAGAACGCATCATCTGAGGTTAGTAATAGACTTGAGCACCATCGTTCTATTAATGCTAGGTGGTCTAAGCCACAGGAGGGTTGGCTCAAATGCAAGGAAGCTTCCGCTTGGAAAAATAACGTGCAAACTTCTGGGGGTGCTTGGGTAGTATGTAATTCAACGGGAGAAGTAGCTTATCATAGTAGAAGAGCATTCTTGGGAATGGAGAACATGCTAATATCGGATCTTACTGCTGTTCAATGGACGGTGGAAGATTTGGCTACTTTTCGAATTTAGAGGGTTGTGTTTGAAACCTCTTCTGAGACTCTGAGAAACGCCTTCATCTTTCCCCACACTGACTATCACATCACTAGTTTTGTCTCCATGATTCTTATTCGGCTGTCGTCCTTTAGAGATTGGAGAATGGAACATGTCTCTCATGACAAAAAACAGAGTAGCTTCTCAGATCGCTTCTAGTGTTTTGCGAAATGGTCGTCTGCAATCCTATGTTGCCTCAGGGACCCTTCCTGGTTACAGAGAATGATCGACCAAGAAGCGGCCTTTCTTCGCCACTAACTTGCCCTCTTGAAGCAAGATTCGTTCTCCATTGGTGATGTCCTGTAATACTACCTACTGATAGTTTGTTTTATGTTTTCTTGTGTCATGTTTTGTAGTTTCTTGTCACCGTACCTTGGTTGTTTCTGTATGGTGCTACGACGTTGTCATATCTTGGGTGCTTCGAAGCTTTGAATGATGAAATCCAGCGTTAGAAAAAAAAGAAAAACAAATAATAAGTTAATATATAATATCAGAATATAAATATAGAAATTTCCTTAAAAAGATTTTTGTCACAAATATAGACTTAAAAATAAAAATGACCAAAATAGACTTAAACTTTTATCAAAAATAAGTAAATATATACTTATACCCTTTGGGTAAACTAACCCTAGGCCTTTTTATTTAGAGTTGAAGAGTGGGGTTTTGGCGAAAGAATTTTTAAAAATAAAAATAAAAACTTAAAATTTTCAACAAAAAATGCTATTTTGGTTATTTTAGTTTTTGAGGTCTATTTTGTGATAAAAATTTAAAAAGTCTATTTGAGAGAATTTCTCATATAAATATTACATTAAACATGTATCGTAATATTAAAATAAGTAAATAAATAGAATGTATGGTAAAATAAGTAATAAGTAAATATACAATACAAAATATATACTTTTACATTTAATTATTTCCAAATATTTTTATAAGTAAATATTCAAATTAAAAATGAAATAATAAGTAAATATACCGTATAAAAATGTAAATAAAATAAATAATAAGTAAATATACAATATAGGTAAAGTGTATGTAACATAAATAATAAGTAAATATACAATATTAGAATAACAAAAATATTATATTAAACATCTATCGTTATATTAAAATAAGTAAATACACAAAATAAAAAAAAATATACGAAATAGGAACAATGTATATTAAAATAAATAATAAGTAAATATACAAATTTAAATACAAAAAAATTACATTAAACATCAATCGTAATATTACCATTAGATATAAAATAAAACAAATAAAAATAAATAAATATTTCACATACGGAACAATAAATAATAAGTAAATATAATATAATAAATTAAAACTACATTAAATAAGTATCTGAAAATGTATACTTTTTTACATTTTTTATTATTTTTAAACATTTTAATAAGTAAACATTCAATATAAAAATAAATAATAAGAAATAAACAATAAACAATCGAAGAAATACAAATATTGTATTAAATATTTATCGTAATATTATCATTTTATATAACAAGAAAATTAGAATAAGTATAAATACAATATAAGAAAAAAAAGAAAAAATAAGTAAATATAAATTATAAAAAATAGAAAAACTAATTTTAACATCTATCTGAACTATTTATAGTAAAATAAATAATTAGTTAATGAAATATAGAAATAACAATATTACATTAAATATCTATCGTAATATTAGAATAAATAAATCTATTAATAAGCAAAAAAAATAAAAAATAAAAAATAAATAACAAAATAAAAAATAGAAATATTACATTAAACATATAGCGTAATATTGTCTTTTAATATAAAAGCAAGAGAATTAAAATAAATAAATATATACAATATAATAAAAAATAAACAATATCAAAAATAGAAATATTACATTTAACATCTATCGTAATATTAGAATAATTAAATATAAAATATAAAAAATATTGAATAAAAAAAAAAAAATTACATTAAGCTTATATCTGAAAAATGTATAGTAAAATAATTATGAAGTAAATATAAAATATAAGAAATAGAAATCTTACATTAAACATGTGATTTAATATTATCGTTTGTAAGAAAAATAAGAAAATCAGAATAAGTAAATTTATGATATAATAAATAATTAAATATAAAAATTGTTATATAATTAACATTGGACCCCTAGTCTATCTATCTATCTATCTATCTATATAAAAGAAATCTTTTCCTCTCTTTTATAGTGCCACATCATCAACTGGATGCAGCATAAGCCAACATGCGTCTCCTCTCTTTGAAAGTTGATTGTCTTTTGTGTGTTTTTAATTGGGCTTCCACCAAAATTTCTAATTGGTAAGCAGATATCCAAGCAAATATTTGGCATGTCTCACCTAACAATGGCGTTCTGAAATTCCGGTTGACCCTTTGTGAGTAATCACCAAGTTGGTATCTAACGTTTCGGTCTTTATTTCTCACCTTCGAACCGTTACAACAAGACTTAGTTGAAAGTGTTGGGAATGTCCTAAAATCATTTGTACTTACTCTAGTAAAAGTCGTAACGTCGAGGTTCGGCAATCATATAAAATTAGGTGGTTATAATGTTTTGCTAGAAACCGCTTATAATCTATGAATTGAGAATTCATTGCTAATATTATATGATCCTACAGGATCACACACCTAAGCAAACTAGATCAGTGATATATTGGGTTACATGATATATTTATGTATATGTGTTATATATGATATAAGTGCATATATATATTTATATGTATAAACTCGTAAGGTACATGATTATTATTGTTAAATGAGTCTTGCCCAATAAACTAGTAACGTGACTTAACTCACGTGTATTAGGTTTAAGAAGATTTATCTTATATAAGATATTGTGACTTTAATAATCATGTGTGGAGACTTGCGACGGCAAACCCTAAAACACAAAAGGACGAATAGTTCGTCAAGGTTCTGAAATTTGATCTCGACGGCACTAGCATCCTGTATCGAACCAATTTGTGTGTGTGTGGATACCGGTAGAGGCACGACGTTTGGAGTGCTTGAAATCTCGATTTGGTTTACTCATCTTTCCGCTGCGAATAACCAGGTATATTCATGAACTTAAAGATCTAGATTATTTCAGTATTGGCATGAGATTCTTGGCAAATAGAATTCATAGATTGTTTTATAAATCGTTATAAACCGGTATGAATTCCTACAGAAAGTATAACGAAAACTTAACTCTTCATGCCACTACAACCACGATCTTGCATTCAATGGTTCTTATCAGTCGGTGATTCGCAGCTATAAAAAGGTAAGGATTCATCCCTTTACCATCATCGTCCCAGTTCCTATACCATCAAACTCTTTCGGATTTGGTTTCCTTCGTGCAAGATCTCTAAACATAAAGTTGTCTTCCTCTTGGATACTCTAATGTAACATTCTAGAGGTTTTCGCCGGCGAAGTGTTTATCGTGTGACCATGTGCTTTAAAGCTCTGTTCTTGATTAGCATTAACATCCTAAAAGATCGAGACTTTGCAAACCTTCAAATCTAAAATTTATAGGACCACGAAAATCCTGATTGAAAATCATGAAACAGAAATCATATAACGATAAGATGAGACGGATAAAAGGTTTAAGAAATCGTTAAGGAAATAGACGAATTCGTGGAGTCGAGATTTGATTTCTTTCCTTAACTCAATAAATTTCCCATAATGTGAGACGGTTTAGATTCGATTTTTGAATCCCAGGATACAACCACGATGAGACTGTTTTGCTGCAACCGAAAACAGAATCTACGAACTAACTAATACGCTATACTCGAGACGTACTTTAAGAGAAGACTCGGGGTTTTACTGGAATTGTTTGTTGTTTGCTTTTTAGTCTAAGAAACAATGAAGAGGTTAGGCGTCTATCTATATAGAAGGGTTCGCCTAGCATAAATAATATTCGTGGAATTATTCTGGTATCTTCCTGAAATTATACACGCATATTCCTGGAATTATTCCGGCATATTCCTGGAATTATTCCGACATATTCCTGGAATTATTCTGGAATATTCCTAGAATTATTCTGGTATATTCCTGGAATTATTTTTTTTACTCTTACAATTCAAAGGAAATATTTTTTAGTTAGAGCCCAAAAGACATTTGATCCACCTTCACATTACAACATAAATTTACACAGCCCAATGGCTTATAAATTTGGGTTCCAACAATCCCCCACATGAATAAAAATACTAAACAATGCAGACATGACAAGATTATGCAGATTCAATAGACTCTACTGACTAGACTTAACACTAGACTAGACAGACATTTCAAGAGTACAAGTAAAGACTGACTGCAGCTGAGGTAGCTAGTAGCATATTCCAGCCTTGAACAACTCATTGTTAGAACCTGCCGGATCTACATTTCAGAAGGTGAACGTGATGTCTTGAACCACCCAAAGTTTTGTGTAAACCGAGACAGAAGATGTAACACAGCTTCATATTCTCGTAGAGTTAAGTTCTTTGTTGTGTTCATTTTGGCCTTGAACTAGTCTGGTAGTCATGAGTGAATTTGGAGAGACTTGCCTGAACTTCTCCTCCTAGAAACGGCCCCATTCCACACTCACTAGGTGATTGCCATTAGTACATGTCACACACACAAAAAGTATCATGTTATACACTATATACATGTATATGAAGATTTATGGTTTTATCTCATTAAAAAGCCATTGCTTTACCTTAAATACTTAAAAGAAGCACTATTTTCATCTTGGGATCTGAGTAATTCTCAGTGCTTTAGTCAGAATCTACTTGACTTAGTTTTTCCTTTGAACCGACCTCTTGAGATCTCCAATTGTGTCAGTGGTGTTTCCATCGAGCATCTTCTTAGTCGTAAGCAATAAACCTATTCCCTTAGATGATTTTAGTACTTGATCTCTTGTTAAACCTTTTGTAAACGGATCCGCAAGGTTGTCAGCTGACTTGATGTAATCAACAGATATAACACCAGTTGAGATCAAGTGTCTAATGGTCTTATGTTGTCGTCGAAAGTGACGCGATTTACCATTATAGTGAATATTCAGTGCCCAAGTTATAGCCTTCCAAGAGATTACGAAGCCATTCTGCTTCTTCTGATGCTTTATCTAAAGCGATGAACTCAGATTCCATGGTGGATCTAGCCAACAAAGTTTGTTTGGAAGATTTCCAAGATATTTCTGCACCTCCAAGTGTAAAGACATATCCACTCGTGTATTTTGAGTTCTTTGAGTCTGATATCCAGTTTGCATCACTGTATCCTTCCAAGACTGCTGGTTCTTTACCGTAGGGCAGCCCATAACTTTTGGTGTATCGCAAATAATTCAATACTCAAGTTATGGCTTTTCAGTGTGTGTGACCTGATTACATGTGTAGCGACTTAATACGTTAACCGCATCCGCTAGATCGGGTCTTGTACAATTGGTTAAGTACATCAGACTTCCAATTACCCGTGCATACTCTCCTTGTAATACTGCCTCGCCAACATTTTTGGTCAGGTGCAACATAGCGTCAATAGAAGTTTTTGTAGTACCACCAGAGTAGGTCTTAAACTTCTCAAGTATTTTTTCAGCATAATGATCTTGAGATAGAGTTATCCCTTCAGGAGTCCTTGTGATTTTAATGCCAAGAATAACATCCACAAGACCCATGTCTTTCCTATCAAACTGACTCTCGAACATGTTCTTTGTTTGTTGGATAATATATTTATTACTACCAATGATGAGCATGTCATCCACGTACAAGCACAGTAAGATATACCCACTAGGAGTACTTTTGTAGTAAATGCATTTATCACATTCATTGATGCGAAAATTATTTCACACATCATAACGTTGTCAAACTTTTCATGCCATTATTTTGGAGTTTGCTTAAGCCCATACAACGACTTTAGGAGCCTCCAAACTTTTTGTTCTTGACCCGCAACCACGTAACTTTCAGGTTGTTTCATGTATATCTCCTCTTCTAAATCTCCATTCAGAAAAGCAGTTTTAACATCCATTTGATGGATTTCCAGATTTCGCAATGCAGCAATTGCGACGAGGAGTCTGATTGAAGTTATTCTCGTTACTATAGAATAAGTGTCAAAGAAATCTAGACCTTCTTTTTGTCTATGTCCTTTCACCACAAGTCTTGACTTATGCTTATCAGTTGAGCCATCGTTTTTTAAATTATTTTTAAACAACCATCTAGACCCTAATGGTTTAAACCCTGAAGGTAAATCAACCATCTCGAAGGTATGATTCTGTAATATAGAATCAAATTCACTATTAACTGCTTATTTCCAGAAGTCTGCGTCAGGGCTAGACATGGCTTCTGCGTACGATTTTGGATCACTCTCAGTGAGAAATGCCATCATAATGGAATCTTCGCCAAAAGACTTTTCCTTACGAGCTCTCTTGCTTCATCTAGGTTCGTCTACAACATCTTCTGCTTCGATTACAGCAGTTCCAGAAGTACTTGCCTCATTAACAAAAGTGACTGCATCTCTTTCTTCAAGAGTGCGTTTTGGATGTTGTTTATCCTTACCTGGAAATATGTTTTCAAAGAATGAAGCATTCCTTGATTCCATAATCGTGTTAACATGGATGTCTGGCACATCTGATTTGATTACCAGAAATCGATAAGCACTACTGTTGTGTGCATAACCAATGAATAGAGCATCCACGGTTTTAGGTCCAATTGAAACCTTTTTCGGAGGTGGCACTGTGACTTTTGCCAAGCACCCCCACACTTTGAGGTATTTGTACAAAGGTGCATTACCTTTGCAAAGTTCATATGGCGTTTTGCCAGTTACCTTATGAAGAATTTTGTTGAGGATATAGTTTGTGGTGAGCAGCGCTGCCCCCCCCCCCCCCACCTCGCCCACAGATTCTGGGCTAGACCAGATTCCTGCAACATTGCATTCATCATTTCTTTTAGAGTTTGGTTCTTTCCTTCCGCAACTCCGTTTGATTCTGGGGAATAGGGAGCAGTCGTATGATGGATAATGTCGTTTTCTTGATAGAAAGCATTGAAAGGTCCATCATATTCACCTCCTCTATCACTTTTGACTATTTTTATAGTCTTTTCCAGTTGTTTTTCAACTTCGAGTTTATACTCTTTGAATTTGTCCAAGACTTCATCTTTACTTCGTAACAAGTAAACATAACATTTTTGTGTGCAATCGTCTATGAAAGTCTCAAAGAATTTTTACCGCCTCTATTTTGTAAATACTTTAAATCACACATATCTGTGTGTATTAAACCTAGAGGTTCAGTGGTTCGTTCAACATGAGGTGATGATGTTTTCGTGAGTTTTGCTTGGACACAGACTTCACATTTGTCTTTGTTTATTTTGGACTTTGGGATCATGTTCATATTTATTAGTCTTTGTACAGACTTATAATTTACATGTCACAATCTTTCATGCCAAATATTAGAAGACTCAACAACATAAGCAACTAGATTCTTATTCATTGAAACATTGGAAACATGTACATCATTTTTTGGAATGACTATCATTACAGACATCTTGACAAGTCCTTTCTTAACAAAACCTTTTCCTATAAAATAGCACTCTTTCTGAGGATCAGCTGGTCTGATCCAAAGTTGATTCCAAAACCGTGCTTACTCATAAGAGTTCCAGAGATTAGATTCTTCCTCATGTCTGGAACATGCTTCACGTTGGTCAGAGTAACCTCCCTTCCTGAAGTCATCTTCAACACAACTTTTCCAGTACCTTCAATCTTGGATTTGGAGATATTTCCCATCTTCACTTGATAATCAGTTTTGGATTTCTGATAGGTACTGAACATCTCTTTGTTAATGCAGATATGTGTAGTAGCACATGTGTCGTACCACCACTCCTTAGGGTTACCTTCAAAAACTATGGCTTCTGTGACCACAGCGCACATATCAGCTTCAGTTAGGTTAGCCTGATTTTTCTCCATAGCTTTTCTACGACATTCTGAGGATCTATGTCCTATCTTGCCACAGTAGTTGAACTTCCCAGGAAATTTGTTTGTTGTGAGATGTTGAGCTTGTTTTTTGAAGCTCGTGGGTTCTTGTTGAGCAAGCTTGTTTGGCCCAGATTTTTGGAATTTTGCCTTTCCCTTGCCTTTGTGCTTATGCTCGGCGACATTGGCATCGTGAGTTTAAGTTGGCTCTTCTTTATCACATTTTAGTGACTCATTCTGAAGCCTAGAGATCAGATTTGCCAACATCACGGGCTTTTTCTTGTAAGCAAGATAGTTCTTGAAATCTGCCCAGCTTGGAGGGAGCTTTTCAATGCAGCAGTTGACTGTGAACGTCTCACAAATCTTCATCCCTTCTTCTGTGATCTCATGACAGATCAATTGTAGCTCGTGCACTTGCTCCATGATAGGTTTTGAATCAACCATCAAGAATTTAAGAAATTTTCCAGTAGCAAATTTCCCAGAGCCTACATTGAAGGACTTGTATTTCTTTTCCAGAGTATCCCATAGATCTTTGGAAGATTCGGCCGCACTGTATACACTGAACAGTTGATTCGCCAGCCGGTTTTGAATGTAACCTTTGAATAAGAAGTCGCCATGCTTCCATGCTTCAAGGCCAGAAACTGCCCTTGGATCGGTAGTTTCCGCGGGTAGCACTGGTTTGACCTCAGTAAGATACCTAGCCAAATTTAGAATACTCAGAAAGAAGTGCATCTTTTGTTGCCATTGTTAGAAGTTTGTTCCATCGAACATATCAGACTGTAGACAGTTGATGGTATTGCTGGGCACATACGGAGTTGTTGTTGGTAGCGATCCAAGAGACTGGTTCTCATTGGTTGCACCTGTTACCCCATTGACTTGCGTGATATTCTCACCGTCAATCATAATTGAATTTTAAGAGAATTTTAAGTCATTATACTATATATGTTCCCAGATTTGTGTATAGCGTTCTTAAACGTTCAATAGTCGTTCCCAGAATTCCTCGTAAAGACGTTCTTAAACGCTATTTTTAGTAATAAATTTCATTTTATGTAAACAGAAACGTTCAGAGACTGTCCTGTAAATCATTTTCTAGAACAATGCGTCTAAGGTTATCAAAATGTTTTGCAGAATAGCTAAATAGCGTTCGCAAATAGTTTCAGATCGATTTTTTAGAAACGTTTTATAAAACCATTTTTTATAAATATTATTCGCAATATCCAATCCGATTTAAGCAATAAGCAGAAAGCAAATTTATTGAGTTAAGATTGGAGGACCGTGAAAATCATGATTGAAAATCACGAAATAGAAATCGTATAACGATAAGATGAGACAGATAAATGGTTTAAAAATCGTTAAGGAAATAGACGAATTCGTGGAGTCAAGATTTGATCTCTTTCCTTAACTCAATAAATTGCCCGTAATGTGAGACGGTTTAGATTCGATTTTTGAATCCCAGAATACAACCACGATGAGAAGGTTTCGCTGCAACCAAAAACAGAATCTACGAACTAACTACTACGCTATACTTGAGACATACTTTAAGAGAAGACTCAGGTTTTTACTAGAACTGTTTGTTGTTTGCTTTTTAGTCTAAGAAACAATGAAGAGGTTAGACGTCTATTTATATAGAAGGGTTTGTCTAGGATAAAGAACATTCCTAGAATTATTCCGGTATATTCCTAAAATTGTTCGGGTATATTCCTAAAATTATTCCGGTATATTCCTGGAATTCTTTTTTTTACTCTTGCAATTTAAATGACAGTAGTTAGATCCAAAAATATTTAGATGGTGTTATTCAATCGTGTATTTTAAAAGAGTTTAAATCTAAACACAATCCATTGTTATTCAATTGATGATTCTAAATTCTATTTTAAAATTCAGTGTTATTCAATCTGTGATTGAATTTCAAATTTTAAAATCTGGTGTTATTCAAGTTTTAAGGATTTTAAAATTATTTGTAATATAAATGGATTTCAAATCATTGGTGATAGATTCTAATGAATAAATGATTGAATTCAAAATCCAAGGGGTATTGCAGAGATTTTAGAATCCATCAACTTTAACAATCTTAAAATTTTAAAATTTGATAGATTGTAAAATATTAAGAATTGATTTTAAATCACTAATTGAATAACATCTCATCCATATTTCTCTTTATATTACAACATAAATTTACATAGCACCAATAAGCTTATAAATTTGGATTCCAACAAAATCATATTCTAAGGAAATTAAGACATTCACCGGAGAGATTTGATTAACAACCAGCCGGAGAAACGACTATGAAAGCGCCTCTCTCCTACAATACTTATCGGAGATATCAGCTGTGTATTTTGCTAACTCAACCGCTAAATTCTCCTTTGTGTCAAAATCTCAACTTTCTTCTCCTCTTTACCTGTTTCCAAAGCGATGTTCCTCATCTCCGATACCTTTCTCCAACTATCAGATAATAGATATACTTCCGTTCAACGAACCGCTAACGGCTCAAAATGAGACGCAGTAGAAGGAAAAGAGCAAGTCAGATTCTAAGGGAAGAAAGGTTCTAGAGGATCTGATCGAGGTGGAAGGTTAGTGGATGGTGAAGAGAAGAGAATCTGATGAAGGAAACAAGAAGAAGCCATGAAAAGGTGGGAGTTTTTTCTTTATAGGCAAAGTGAGAAACTTTGACTAAACTAAAGGGAAATTGTATCGTATAACGTTCAAAAATATTATATTTCACTATCTAACCAATTACCCTAATTTGCTCCTATATAGTGTGTATCTTCTATAATAATGTTATTTTTCCCTTCTACGCAACCGGTTAAATTTATAGATAAAAATAAATTAAAATTAATTTTCATCTTTCTTCTTTCTTCTCTACAATCGTGGACTCTTCTTCTTCTTACAAGTTGTAAATAGTGGAGAATGTTAATCTTTTTTTTTTTCTTTCAGATCTGTGGAGATTGTTGACGAAAATCTATATGTTCATGGCGAAGGATTTATGCAAGATAAAGGACTTCGTGATTCAAGAAACTCAACTCGTGAGGTAGGAGAAGTGTGAAAATTTTGGCTATCGTCATCATGTTTGATGAAGAAAACAGATTGGTACTGGAAATTGAAAGCCTAATTCGATTTTGACAACCTAGTAGAAGAGGAAACATGGCAAGCAATGTTTCTAAACTACGGTAAATAAAAGTTTGAGAACTTTTTGTTTTTATAATTTCGCTGTTTCTATTCTATTTCTAGGTCATTCCATATGAGTGAATTTGTAAATAGAATAATTTGTAAGTATGAACTAAAGTATAAGTATGTGGATCTATTTGTAATTGGAATAGCATGCATATATTGTAACATTGTATTGATGTTTCATGTGTAAACAATTTTTTAAAAATTATAATGTTATATTATATTAAATAAATATAGAATTAAAATATACATGTTATATTTGTTTTTATTTCACCTTTAACATCAGTGCCACTATAAATACATGTTGTTTCATTCTCTTTGTTGTCTTCTCCTCCGAAAATTTGATTACTTAACAAATTCATTCTTATCAATTTTTAATATAAGTATATTTCAAATAGTATAGGTTAATATTACAAATTATTATGTATTATTTTCAAATTTTAATGTCTACAATACATAGTATGCAATAACTAAATATGTAACGTTGGTGAGAATACATGATTTAATAGTAATAGTGGTATTTTTCTTGTCCATATGTTTTAACAGCAACATCACCAATTTTTTCTATTTTACCGGCTACTTATCAAGAGTGAGGGTATAACCGACTAAAATGGAGAGTAAATGTTAGTGAATTAATTATGTCAAAATCATTAACATATACTTAATTTCCCTTCAAAAAATGGTTATACAGCAAATTAACCCTTGACTAAAAGCTGACAAAACACATTGCTGTTCAGATGTGTATTCTCAACTTTGGACCAAACGGGTCGGTGAAATAGATAAATCAGATAGGTTTGATTCTTTACCACTAAAACAACATCGTATCAATACATATTTTATTGAGTTTTGGTTGTTTCAATGTTTCCACATATTAATGCAACTTTGTTTGACAAAGAAATGCTACTCTGTTTGACAAAAAAATGCAACTTTAACTTTATCAACTAGACAATCAATGATTTTTTTGTTATATTTATTTATAATTTATAATTTTATTTTGAGTAATACCTGTGCTAATTTTTTGAATATTATATGTATTAAATATCCTATATTATAAAACAATGAGAGTATTTTGTAGTTAGAAATTCGTGTGTTTACGTGATCTAGTTTCAGTCATGTTTAAGTCGAGAATTAATAGTCGAATAAATTAGTATTGCATGAGACAATAATTATGATAATAAATATAAAATATAGAGATATATTAGCATTGATAAATTGATAACAATGATAAATTTTAATTTCAAAAAAAATGTGTTAATCGAATTTTATTGATTAAAATTTTAATATACTAGAATTAAAAGCTCAACCATAATTTTATACTTATATTAAAAATACATATGCTTATTCCTACAGAAGATGCAATGTAAAATATATAACGCGACAACAAAAAAAAATAGAAGAAGTAAAGTTAAATGCTTATACCAAAATGAACATATTGAAGTATATATATATATATATATATAGTGACATAATAAAAATAGAACATAATTTCATAACAATCATAACAATTATATTCAAAAATATAGTCAACTCCAACTAAACTAAAGTACAATGGGAAAAGACAATAACAATTAAAAAACAATTGCAAAAATAACAATTCACATAAAATATAAAATAAAATAATTTAAACAAAAAATGTTAAATATAAATAAAATTAATCAAATTCCCGCGCGAAACGTGGTTTTCCCCTAGTTGGATATAATTAAATAGATAGTTGAAGGATTAATCATATTTGTATTTCAATCTTAATCTTAATAGAGTATATGTCTAGCATAGAAAACATAACATGAGTTGCATGATAGCAATGAGAATAGAGAAAACATAAAGAAAAATAGTTAAATGAAATAGTTGTATCTTCTTCTTTTAATTTTCGTTTAAGGCATTTTGTTCACACTTCTGACCCACTATTTTGTTCAAAGAAAAATCCAATGACTAATTTTAGAAGTCCAACCTGTCCATCAACCAAACCAATATCATTTTTCTGTAATTTTTCTCTCCAAAACTTTATGAATGAGTCCAATAAAAACTTTTGGATTTTTAACATAAAAATTCCTCAACTAAGTTTGTTTTGGGTAAAAACTCCTAAACTAAGTATTTAATGAAAAAACCCCCAAACTAACTTTATTTAGTGAATTAAACTCTCGTCGGTCATAATTATCTGTACTACCGGTAAATCTTCAGTTTAGAGGTTTTATCATTAAACATAAAAATCAATAAAATTCAAAATATAATAACATTATCTAAAAATTCGTAATTTTAATTTTCAAAACTTGCATTTAAAAAAAACATTATGTGACTATATGAGTCTGATTTGTTATCCTTTTAAAATCAAAATTATATATGTATAAATTTAAAATGTAAAAACCAAGAAAATATAACAAAAATTATCTAAAGATTTACCTGTAATAAAAATTATCAAAAGTTAATAATAAAAATTATATTTTATTTACTAAAAAATGTAATAATAAATCTTTAGATGATTTTTATTATATTTTGATGTTTTAAAATTTTAATCTCTATATATATATATAATGTTGATGTTAAAACAAATCAAACTCATATATTTACAGAAAGTTTGAAAAATGCTAATTTTAAAAATTTAAGTTACTAATATGGGGGTTTACTTGTTAGTTTGGGGGGTTTTACCCAAAAAAACGTAGTTAAGGTATTTTAGAGTTAAATATCCATTTTACAAGGATAAGAAATCACGCTTATATTTACAAAAAAATTTAAAATGCTAGTTTTGAAAATTAAAATTACGAATTTTTAGATAATGTTATTATATTTTGATTTTTGATTTTTTGATTTTTTATGTTTAATGATAAAACCCCTAAACTAAAAATTTACCGGTAGCACTGGTAATTATGACTGGTGAGGGTTTAATTCACTAAATAAAGGTAGTTTGGAGGTTTTTTCATTAAATACTTAGTTTAAGGGTTTTTATCCAAAACAAACTTAGTTGAGGGGTTATTATGTTAAAAATCCAAAACTTTTTGATTGTGCTATGTTTCTTCTTGTCTAAACCAACTTTCCTTATTTTGTACTTGCTGCTGATCAGGTTCACTGTAGTTTTTTTTCTATTTGATGGACTTCTATCCGAGTTTTTTCTTTCTTTTAACTGCAGGTTTATATACACTAAATACAACTGGTTAAGAGTTCACATGTGGCCATAGTAGTTGTAAGTTTTTCCTTTATCAAATTCAAAAATATAAGCACAATTCCAAATATATTTATGAACTATGTATTTATGCATAACTAAAGACTCCCAACAGTCTAACCAACGAGATTGATTATCTTATTTTAAGGGTGGACAAAAAAACTAAACCAAACCAATCCAAAAGTATATGGTTAAACCATTCGGTTCAAGATTTTATCAACCCAAACATTTCTGTTTTAAACCAAAACAGAACTGTTTATTTAATTAAATTAACTAAATATACTACTAATATTAAGTTTTAGGATATTTAACCATTTACCTAAACAACTAAACATATTTTTATATAATTTTCTTCTAAATTAATAGAAAAACGTTTAGGCATTCGGTTACGCGTTCGCCTTTGGGCTGGGTATTTCGTTATTGGGGTCTAGAACCCGTTCAAGTATTTTTATATATTGGGTCGGGTTCAAATATATTTAGTCTGGGTTTGTTATTTTGGGTTGGGTTAGGATACTTAGATTTTTAAAAAAGAATCCAAATTCTTCATTTCTCAAGTTTCTTGTACTTATAATTTTACAATTAACTTAACTGATTTTCTAATTTGAATAGATCGAGGATTACTAGGTTTGGAGATTAAAATTTGAAAATAAACAGACACCACTCTGATGCTGAGCCATGTGCAACATCAATATACATACTTTGAATAAAATGAGAGAAGTAAACTAGGAAAATAGGTTAAGTATACATATGTTTGGTTATCTTCGGATATCCATTTGGATTCGGATATTACTCATTTGGGTTCAAATATCCAGTCTCTCTGAACTCAATACCCATTTTGGATTTTTGCTACTACGGTTTGGTTATTCCGGGTCGGGTTATGGTATCGGGTAAAATTCTCAGCTCTAAGAAAAACATAACTAAAAATAACATAAACATATATGAAGCTCATACACTATCATCAAAATCGAAAACTACCTATAATATTTATATTAGATTCAAAATAATAATATAAAATTATTGTATTACATCTTCTACATTATTAGTGTTATGTTTGGATTTACATATAAATATGTAGAAATTCATAATCTAGTGCCAAATTATGAATTATTTTCTGTTCTATAAAGTATATTTTTTTGTAATCGAACTAAAGAAAACCTAAAAGCAAATTGGATTGAACTGAACAGACACACACAAACCAAACCGAACTTAAACTAAGCCAAACGAAAACAAACCTAACTAAACTAATTTTGGTTGAATTTTGTTAAAGTTTTCTTAGAGCCATGATGTATTAAATTTTTATGTTTTTTACCTATTTTTTTTCACTTTGAGTCCATTTAGTTGTCATTTAGATTTCTATATTTCATTTTCATATTCATTTGCATCTTATAGGTATTGGAGCGGATTCTGGAGCAATTGGAGTGGATTAAGCCACTAGTGCTTGAAATATCTAATTGTAGGAAGGTCTTAGAGATATATTATGAAGCTAATCATTTGTTTAAAGATAGGAAATTTAGTAATCTTTCCAATGGAAGTGGTCACAGGTCGATCAGAGCTATATTCTAAGAGTTGTGACTAATTTACTAGATACATATCAATACCTGAGAACTCCGAGCGACCAGCTCTGACCGCCAGCCTCGACCAGCTTCCATCATCCAACTTTTCGGCTCGATAGCTCCCAACCGGGGCGTTCGATCCCACCGAACAGCCTGACAGCTTCTAAGATAGGCGTCCAAGTGTGGGAACCGAAATTCGCACTGTCGATTTTCCATAAAAAAAGAAACTTAGGAAAACCCTAAATTTTCAGAGGTCCCGGATCTCTGCGAGAGCCAACGACAAGTAACCAAATAAATGCGGAAAATATTAAAAACAGGATAGAACGAAGTTATAAAGAAACTAGATCTTATTTCGAATTTGTATAAGAGCGTTGCGATTATTACAAGAGATTACAAAAGCTTTGGCCGCAAGAGCTGTCAGCGAGCTATCAAGTTCTAGTAATGGAAAAGCTTAAACCTAGTTGAGTCGCGGCTCGATAACGAAAGAGGAAAAAAATACAAAAAGGGGTTTTGATTGATTTCGGACTGAACCTTATGAAAGGCTGCCTACGTACCCCTTTCGAGGATCAAGCTGAACATAGTTCAATTGATAGAGGTGGACAAGAGATCGAACTGTCTGAACGAGTTCGTCTAGTAATTGAGTGCCATTCATAGAAACCAAACTTGTCAAGAATAAATCCTAAGTTTCTAAGTGCAGAGAGTTCTAAGTCTAGAAAGGTTGTAAAAGTTCTGTCCTTCTTGGCTTCGACCTTGTGCTTATATACTCATCTTCTAGGCGGTTTAGTCTTTCCTTTTCTGCCTTGATTCGTGTTTATCGGAAATTTTCCATTTATCTCGATCTCCAAATTTATCCTTGGAGAACTTCTATTCTCCTCCAAAATTGACATTTCTCTTCTTCCTGCAAATAAACAGATAAACCATCATCATATCTTTGGGATGGACCCCGTCTAAAGTTGCAGTGGGCCGTTTTATGACTTTAGACTGGATCGTTTCGTGATACGATACCGTTTTTATAAAACAACTCGATTCAATCGTACAGTTTGGTAATCTACGGTGTTTTGTTTAACAGTTACCATTTATACGATTTACTCGAGTTTTTACGAGAAAACAAGTTCCAACGATAATACGGATCGAGATAAAACGAGAGATGTTCTGATCACGGTTAAGAATATGATCAAGTCGAAGGGCATATACCTAGTGTTTGGCCGATTAAATGGCAATGGTGCGGATGGTAAGACCAGCTCGCCGAGCAGACGAGCCGGTTTTGGTCATCTTGCCAAGCCGGCGAGCTGGATTGGTCCGTCCAGCTCCCCATCTTGGCGAACTGATCGTCTGTGGTCAGCTCGCCAAGCCGGCGAGCTGGATTGGTCCATCCATCTCGCCGTCTTGGCGAGTTGATCGTCCGTGGTCAGCTCGCCAAGCCGGCGAGCTACATTGGTCCGTCCTGATCGCCGTCTTGGCAGGCTGATTTTCCGTGGTCAGCTCGCCAAGCCGGCGAGATGGATTAGTCCGTCCAGCTTGACGTCTTGGCGAGCTGATCGTCCGTGGTTAGCTCACCAAGCCGGCGAGCTGGATTGGTTTGTCCAGCTCGCCGTCTTGGCGAGCTGATCGTCCGTGGTCAGATCGCCAAGGCGGCGAGCTGGATTGCTCCGTCCAGCTTGCCGACTTGGCGGGCAGATTGTTCGTGGTCAGTTTGCCATGCTGGCGAGCTGGATTGGTCCATCCAGCTTGCCGTCTTGGCGAGCTGATCGGCCTTGGTCAGCTCCGGTCGTTTCTCGTCTTCTCGACCCGAGGTTCTTTCGGAGAACATAAGGAGAAGGAATCGTACATGTTTATTTCGAGATTACCATTTTTTACTTGAACATGAGGTCTTTTTATTTATTTCTTACTTTGATACAAGTTTTCCGTAACTTTGTATCTCCGTGGAAAGAGTACAGTTTCCTTATATACTTTTTGCGGGACTTTTAGCCACTGAATCCGCCGTGATCGATTTTGACCCCAACAGTTATCCCCCAGCTTGTTAGAACCTTGAGCTTTTAGCGTGAGGTTCTAGCGAGTGTTTAGAAAGTTTTTGGCAAGTTAGACAGAAATTATTGTTGAAAAGTTCCGTTGAAAGTGGTCTTCCCACTCTCATTGGAATGGAAAGCGGTAGGATTGGGGCTGCGCCTAGTGAAGGCTGCCTACGTACCCTCTTGAAGGGACAAGCCTTTTGTAGTTCGTCTTAGAGTTAAGGTTCGTACAATCTGTTTTCCAGTGAGACCTCTACAGTCTAGTTATGCGTAGAGATTATCGAGCATGGCAATGTCGATGGTGTTTTGTAGGCTGTTTGCTTCGACCAAGTGTGGCCATTATATTTTCGGACTGGCCGTATGTAGCTTCGAATCCCTGCTTCTTTAAGGCCATCTTTTAAATTGTGTTTTGCGTTTTAAGAGTAAGTTTTTATTCGTATGAATGTGGAGGGAAGAATATGAGTTGTCATCTCATAGTCTAACTCTTTTTTGTAGATCGCCCTATTCTTTTGCTCGTTTTAGGATGTTTAGAATCTCGTGAGCGTTTAGATATGGACGAGGAGAAATGCCTGTAGGATCTCATTTCATGCCTTGAGACGTTAGAGATCAGTGTGCTGGGTTTAGGGTAAGACCTAGGTTTACTTTCGGTTTTAAGGCTTTGCGATGACTAATCAGCGTTCATTTTGCATGTTGCGATTTTAACCTGATTTTGTAACTATTTAAAGTCCGCGATAGGTTCTCGGCTTATACGAATTTTCTGGTCGTAATCGAGCATCCCCGAAGGCGCTGACCTAAATTTGGATTTATTTACAGTGCTATTTCCCTTGTTTGGGGTGTATGAGTGATATCTCTGTGAGATAACTTAAGTTTGTTTAGGAAAGTTGCGAGTTTGTTGTGATCAGCAAAAAATTTAGGTAGTAAAGGTTACCTTTTCTTGGACCTTCGCGAAGGATACGTATCATAAGAAGTTTTGTATGTTTTATAGTTGCGGATGGACTGTAGGGGTTTCCAAGAAAGTGATTTTATCGAGGAAGGTGTTTTTGTCGAAAAACTGTTCTTCAGGCGTCTGCGTAGTCTCGCAATGCCGAAGATTGTTTTTTCTTTCATATGTCGCGCTTTGTGTTCATAACGTTCACGGGCTTGAAGATGTTACGTGGTGTTGCAAGGGTTTTGTCTTAACCCTGATTTGCAGGAACACTTTGGTTTGTTTGCGGACATTCGCAGCCAAACTTATGTTCCTGTATTGATGTTAAGTAGTTTGATTTATGCTAGAGAAATTAGGACCGAGGGGTCACGTATATAGATCTTAGTTGATTTTCGACAAGTTTACATTATCCGTTGAATGTTTTGGCCTGAAGTGAAAGTTGTATTCAGCCGCATAGCCAAGGACGTAGTTGGTATAGTTTTATACCATGACACTTTTGTGTTATAAATAAGGTCGGGTCAGTTTGGATCGTCTTAAAAGGGGATGCTGTAACCTAGCTCAGCATCAAAGTGAAGCATGATTGGACAAGGGCCAATTAGCGTTTGTCGAGATTGATATGCCAAGTATGTCCACGGTTGTAGAATATGTTTTTCCGTTTTAGGTTTGATTTATACGATGAAGTTTCGTATAATCTTTCCTTTATTCGTATGGAAGTTTTTTCTTTTTTATCCAAGGGAGACAAAGTCTAAGAAGCTCGATGCAAAGCCCGTGCGAAGTCAGTTGCGGGGTGATGCTCGGATGTAATCGAGGAGAATGAGAGCGGATGCCCGTGAGCCGCAGGGCTAAAGAATGAGATCGTGGTGCGAGGAAACAAATTTTAGATTGGTCGTCCAATGTCGGATCGTATAGCTTGGTTTTTGCTATAAGGGTAGTACTTTTTTATAAATTGTGTTACGTTTACTTTCGAAAGTTACTTCGTATGACATGATCCTGACTAAACGAAGGATTTTTTTGCACAAGTAACGGGCGATGAATTTAGTAAATTGACACGACGCATGGAGATAACAATGTTTCCGCATATTTTTGAGAAACCGTTCCACTTTGTTTTGATTCTTCGGTGGTAGTTTCTTATAGTGACTCGCGGAGTTTTACCAAAGGTTATTTCACCGAGAGCAAGTCGCAAAACGTTTAAGCGGGTCTCTTGAGCAGAACGAATCACTTGACCAGCAATAGGATCAGTCGGCGAGCAGGGAGGACGTGTTCCCAATTGCTGCTTCTTGTGTTCTCGATTTTTCTTTGTCGCAAATGTTCTTGATATTATTCCGTGAGTAACTTGGTTCAACGGAAAATGAGAGCAATGTTTTAATAACTTAATATTTCTCGTGTACTTTTTTGATTCTTATACGAAACTTGTTTTATGAAGTTAGAAAAGATCTTTATGACTTTGGCAAATCATTGAGTTTCACTCTACAGTTTGGCAGAGGCTTTCTAAACGCAGATTGCGATTAGAGATGATGTATAGTCCATGAGATTATTTTCCAAATGGTTTGGATCAGTTCCTAGCGTTTAGCCAAACTTAGACTATCATTTGCTTTTGGGATGATTTTGACAAGGCATTGCATCGTCCGAATATTTTTCAGCCTATTTTTGCGAGAGTTTGCTTTATAGAAAGCGTTTTTTTATGCGAGATAAAATGTTTTCGAAAAATGGGAGTATACGAGTATAGTATACACACCTACTCCCTTTTAGAAAACAAACCCGAAATAAAAGCAGATGAGTTTCTTTCGAAGGATTGGGATGATCGACAATCTGGGTCGATTAAAGACCATGGTGGATTGATGATGACTCAGAGTATGTCAGCTTTACGAAAATTTTTAGGAACGATTTGGTTTTAAGAAGACGTTTGTGTCTCTAGTTCCTTCTTTCTTTAGGAAATGAGATGAGTACGCTCAAATGTGTGGCGTTGTTTCTCGGTTATACGAGAGATTGGATCGGTTTGCGAGTGCTGCCTTAGTTTCATCGATGATTTGAGACTGTCTCTTCTTCGTTCTTCGTCTTTTGACTTATTTTCGTATGAATCGGTTTTATACGAAATACCAACGAGAATATCGGAGTGAGGGAGGTATCTCAACATCGAAGTTTTATGTTCTTGTTTCTTCGTACTGCTGGTTTTACATAACTTACTAGGTATGCTTTGTATATTGTAAAAAAATCATTCACACGTTTATGATTAGGAATTTTCGACGTAACGTGGCAAAATATTGTAAAACCGTATTATGTTTAGAGAGTTCAAATCTCTCATATGGTTTAGGAAACTTTGGTGTTGTGTCAACCGTTCCGTTTTAGACGATCAATTCAAACTTATACGAGAAAGCAAGTCTTTGCGTTTTTTATCGTAAAGTTCCAACGGTTACTCCGATTGGGACGAAACAAAAAGCGCTTCAATCGAGATTTGAGATAGAAACGTTTCAATCTGATGAGCTTTTCCAACTCGCCCGCTGGCGAGTTGGTGAGTACAATCCCAATTTGTCGAGCTGGTTTGTTTTCGTCGTAAAATCCCAACGGAAACTCTAATTGAGAAAAAATGAAAAGCAGCTCGCCATGGTGGCGTGTTGGATGGTGCGGAATCTTGGGGAAAAGTTAGTGCCTCGAGGGAGAGGAGAAAGGCCGACCAGCTCGCCAAGGTGGTGAGTTGGGTTGGTTCGGCCAGTTCGCTGTCTTGGCGAGCTTGTCTGTCTCAGCCAGATCGCCAAGCCGGAGAGCTGGGTTGGTACAATCAGCTTGCCGTCTTGGAGATCTGGATGGTAAGGACCCTTAGGGCAAAGTCAGTGCCTCGAGTGTGAGGAGAAAGGCTGACCAGCTCGCTAAGTTGGAGGGCTTGGTTGGTTTGCCAGCTCGCCGTTTTGGCGAGCTGGTATGTCTTGGTCAGCTCGCCGTCTTGGCGAGGTGGTCTGTCTTGGCCAGCTCGCCGTCTTGGCAAGCTGGATGGTAAGAACCCTCGGGGCAACGTCAGTGCCTCGAGGTCGAGGTGAAAGGCCGACCAGCTCGCCGTCTTGGTGAGCTGGTCTGTCTCTGCCAGCTCGCCGGCTTGGTGAGCTGGATGGTAAAAACCCTCAGAGCAAAGTCAGTGCCTCGAGGGCGAGGTAAAAGGCCGACCAGCTCGCCTTCTTGGCAAGCTAGTCTGTCTCGGCCAGCTCACCATCTTGGCGAGCTGGATGGTAAGAATCCTCGAGGAAAAGTCAGTGCCTCGAGGGCGAGGTGAAAGGCCGACCAACTCGCCAAGGTGGCGAGCTGGATAGTATCATCGAACTCGCCGTATTGGTGAGCTGGACGGTACGGTCAACTCCGCGAGTAGCCTAGGGTTTTTTCCGCGAGTAACCTAAGGTTTTTCCGCGAGTAACCTAGGGTTTTTTTCCGCAAGTAACCTAGGGTTTTTCCGCGAGTAACCTAGGGTTTTTTCCGCGAGTTTCTGGGTGAGCAAGTTTTATTTTTCCGAAAAGTTCTCGGAAAACGTCTTTTGGTCAATCATATGTAATGAGATTTGTCCAACTCAGAAATAAGAAAAACATTACGGGGTTTTATAGATTTTATCGTTGCCATTTGTGTTCAGAGAGAGAAATCACGAGCTTGTTTTGTTGCTTCTCCCGTGGCGAAAAGTCACGATTAGATTTTCGATTTTGTTAAGTATTACATCGTTTGCGTGAGCGTTGGCTATAGGAGTAGTCGCTGCTGGAGTTGTTTTACCAGTGTTTTTGCGAGCTGCGAATTTTTCTTTCATATATCCAGACATCATTTTGATCAAGCACTTCGCGGCTTTGAGTTAGAGTAATCTGTTCCCCCCCCCCCTCCTTCTAGCGCCAAACTGTGGGAACCAATATTCGCACTGTCCATTTTCCGTAAAAATAAGGAAACTTAGGAAAACCCTAATTTTTCGGAGGTCCCGGATCTCTGTAAGAGCCAACAACAACTAACCAAATAAATGCGGAAAATATGAAAAACAGGATAAAACGAATTTATAAAGAAAGTATATTTTATTTCTAATCCGCATAAGAGTGTTGTCATTATTACAAGAGATTACAAAATCTTTGGCTGCAAGAGCTGTCAGCGAGTTATCTAGTTCTAGCAATGGAAAACCTTAAACCTAGTTGAGTCGCAGCTTGATAACAAAAGACGAAAAGATATGAAAAGGGGTTTTGATTTATTTCGGAGTGAACCTTATGAAAGGCTGCCTACGTACCCCTTTGAGGATCAAGCCGAACATAGTTCAGTTTATAGAGCTGGAAAACAAATCGAACTGCTTGGGCGAGTTCGTCTAGTTGAGTGCCAGTCATAGAAACCAAAGTTGTCGAGAATAAAGCCTAAGTTTCTAAGTGGAGAGAAATCTATGTCTAGAAAGGTTTTAAAATTTCCTTCCTTCTTGGCTTCGACCTTGTGCTTATATACTCCTTCTCTAGGCGGTTTAGTCTTTCCTTTTCTGCCTTGATTCGTGTTTATCGGAAATCTTCCATTTATCTCGATCTCCATATTTATCCTTGGAAAACTTCTACTTTTCTCTGAACTTGACATTCATCTTATTTCTGCAAATAAACGGATAAACCGTCATCATATCTTTGGGCTGGACTCCGTCTAAAGTTGCATGTGGGCCTTTATCGCGTTTTAAGATCTTTCGGGCTGTTTTGCACCTTAGCCGTTTTACGACTTAAGACGGGATCGTTCTGTGATATGATGCCGTTTTTATAAAACAACTCGAGTCAATCGTATAGTTTGGTAATCTACGATTTTGTTTAATCGTTAACATTTTATACAATTTACGCGAGTCTTTACGAGAAAACAAGTCTTTAGCTGCTTTTATCGTAAAGTTCCATTGATAATACAGATCGAGACGAAAAGAGAGATGTTCTGAACATGGTTCAGAGCATGATCAAGTCGAAGGGCCGACGAGCCAGTCTTGGTCAGCTCGCCAAGCCGGTCTTGGTCAGCTCGCCAAGCCGGTCTTGGTCAGCTCGCCAAGCCGGTCTTTGTCAGATCGCCAGGCCGGCGAGCTGGATTGTTCCGTCCAGCTTGCCGTCTTGGCAATCTGATCGTCTGTGGTCAGCTCGCCAAGCCGTCCAGCTGGATTGGTTCATCCAGCTCGCCATCTTGGTGAGCTGATCGTCCGTTGTCAGCTCACCAAGCCGGCGAGCTGGATTGGTCTGTCCAGCTCGCCGTCTTGGCAAGCTGACCTTCCGTGGTAAGATTTCCAAGCTGGCATTGGTCCATCCAGCTCGCCGTCTTGGCGAGCTGATTGTCCGTGGTCAGCTCGACAAGCGGGCAAGCTGGATTGGTCCGCCCAGGTCGCCGTCTTGTAGAGCTGATCGTCCGTGGTCAGCTAGCCAAGCCGGCGAGCTGGTTTGGTCTGTCCAGCTCACTGTCTTGGTGAGCTGATCGTCCTTGGTCAGCTCTGATCGTTTCTCGTCTTCTCGACCCAAAGTTCTTTCAAAGAACATAAGGAGAAGTAATCGTAGACGTTGATTTTGAGATTACCATTTTTGACCTGAACTTGAGGTCTTTTAAATTATTTCATAATGTGATACGAGTTTTCCGTAACTTCGTATCTCTGTAGAAAGTCTACAATTTTCTTATATGTTTTTTTCGGGACTTTTAGTCATTGATTCCGTCGTGACCGATTTTGACCCCCAAGCCCGACCGCTAGCATCCCAACGTCTAACTCGGGCGGCCAGCTCTGACCGCTGGACATTGACCATCCTATTCGTTCAATCTTTCAGCCCTCCAGCGTCCCTCTCCAGCAGCCAAGCTCGCCTGCACCCAATATATCTAGATCAGTGGTGATTAAGCTAGGGAAATATATTTAAAGAAGTAAATAAAATAAAGAAGGTTTTGAACAAGGTGGTTGTTCAGGTGATTGATTGAAGTTGTTAACAATAATGGAAAAGAGCTAGATATAGGGTTTTCAAGTAAATCATGATTATAGTAATATAAAGTACTTAGGTCTTCAATCATAGAACTTGAATATCTAATGTAAAAGGTATCCAGTTTCCGCTGCGAATCAATTTCATTGACTAAGTCCAATACCTCAGCTTCCGCTTTTTGGCACGGATCGAGCGTTGATCAATGCTATGAAGTTAGCATCGATCGATGCTTCCCTAATCAAGAGTTAGCGAGCGGATCGATTGGGTCACTAGTCTTAAGTAGATAAGCTCCTGTTTTTTTCCTAGCAATCCTAGCTCAAGGGAATATATTCTGGTGCAGAACCAAGTTCTGTAGTCGTCCACAATCCTATGGTTAGGGTTCTAGTTGGATACTCTAGAATCCTATATAAAACCATTTCCTTGTAGGATATCTTTAACCTTAGAAATTCTATAGTTTTGGCAAATCCGTCATAACCCTAATCTAACAAATGAATTACCCAAATATAGGAAAGCAAAATCAAAGCAATAATCTGAATAGAATGCATAGATAGAATAAGGTAAAAAAACTGGAGGTCCAATACAAAGCTCTTAAGGAGTCTTGGATCTTCTCTCCAACTTACTAAAAAAAACCTACACTGTTTGATGTGTTAAGAGATATGTAAAAACCGTGTGTGTTGTCTAATACAATGGCAGAGCACTTAAATATTAGGTTAAAACTCGTCAGGCGTAGTCTGGTAGTTATGTGAGACATTGGGTTTAAAGTCGGCCAGGAATCAAGTCCGGCCTCTCGCACTTTGCTGTCGACCAACGACAAGAGGTGTTTGTCGATCAACATTCATCTCGGATGTCGACTTTGGCTGGTTCGATGAACAGCTATGAGTTTCTTCTATCTTTATCTCCAAAATACTCCAAAATCACCATTTTTTCCAAAACATGCATGAACCTGTAAATACTCTAAAAAGACTCCAAAACATAATAATGGACTCTAAAACACGTATATACCATGGATAAAAAATGGTAAAATCCATGGTATATCAACTTGTCATATTGAGTCTCATGCATTGCATTGAGCGTACTTATTTGCATAGAAAACAAAAAAAATGAAAAGTTTCAAAAGCAACAATAGAAATATCTAGTTGCAGCATTTGTATCTTTAGGTTGAGTTTAGAAGCATATAAATTGCATTCATTCATTGGGAGCCACCCTTGTAAAGACCTCATGCAAAGAACTCAATGTGATACCCTTCTCAATCATAAAAAATAGCTTGAGCATCTTCTTGACTAATTTGTAGACTTAGAGCCTTAAAAACTCCTCTTGAAACTTGTTTTATTGATGAAGCTTGCTTGTCCATGAAGCCAACTCCAACCTTACTTGAGTTAATGAACCTAATCTATCTTTCTTATGGACTATTGTCGTGCTTGATCATGGTTACCTCACAGACACTTGAGTTAGTCTTATTCCTTTCCACCAATATTTGGAAACTCAAGAGGCTATCTCTTTTTTGGACGGTTCCCCACACCCTTAACCATATCTTCCTTTTAAGCCATTATTACTTTAATGAAATCTAGCTTTGGGATCTCAAGATTGCTAGATTATAGTATGTGAAGGGAGTGTTGAGTGTTTGATCTTGAATGATTGAGAGAAAAGTGAGTGAAAATAGTGAACTCAAAGTCTAAAGAAGAGATAAGATACTAGGGATTAAAGAAAAATAAAAGTTTAAAAGAAAAGATTATCTCAAAGAGTGACAAAAGAAAGAAAAACCCCTTAGAAAAAAAAATATTCAAAAGAGTAAGGAAAAATAAGAAAGAAAAGAACTAAGGCAAAGAAATATAGTGAAAGAATCCCTAGTATGCAAAAGAAACAAAGAGTTCTAAAAGTGAGAGTGTTCTTGAGTGTTGTTGCGTCTTTGAGTGAGTGAAAGGAAGTTTGACATTGGAATCGAAGATAGAAATTCCTTTGTGTCCAGGAAATGGGTAGAACAATGAGAGTTGAGCATTGTATGCATGAGTTGTTCTCTTTTTAGATATATTATGCATAATGTCAAGCTATATTCTTGAGAGTGAACCACCATACAAAGAACTTGACAACCCTCTTACTTAACCATAACTTCAAGCCCTTTTCTCATCAAGCCAAATGATTAGGACCAATTTTCGATTTGCAAGAGTGCACTTATGATTATTTTTTTATGAATTTGAGAGTTTGATGATTGGTTTGCTTGTGGAGGATTGATGGTGTAGAGAGTTAAGGAGTTAAGATAGGCTTAGAGCAGTTAGAGTTTGATAGAATATCTTGCTCTTGCTATTTAATATAATTTTGTAAGTATATAACATTGATGGCTTTGAAGAGTATATTTTGGTAATGAACTCCCACATTCAAACGTCTTCTCCTTCTTAGCTTTGTAAGCTTACTTGTGGACAAGTAAATGACAAGTTTGGGGGAGTTGATGTATTGCATTTTATGGTTTCTTACCATTGTTTTTCATTCACTCTGAGTCCATTTAGGTTTCATTTAGATTTCCATATTTCATTGCACCTTATATGTATTGGAGTGGTTATTTTCGGATTTTGTAGCAATTGGAGTGGACTAAGCCACAAGGGCTTTAAATATCTACTTGTAGGAAGGTCTTAGAGATATCTTATGAAGTCAGTACTTTGTGTAGAGAGGAAAATGAGTAAACTTTCCAATGGAAGTGGTCTCAAGTCGATTAGAGCTATATTCTAAGAGTTATGACTAATGTATTGGACACATATCAATACTCGAGCACTACCCGCGACCAGCTCTGCCCACCAGCCTCGACCAGCTTCCATCGTCCAACATTTTGGCTCACCAGCGTCCAACCGGAGCGTTAGAGCCCACCCTCCAGCGTGCCAGCGTCCAAGCCCGACCACTAGCAACCCAGCGTCCAACACGGGCGGCCACCAGCTTCTTCGTCCAACCTTCCCCTCCCCCAGCGTCCATCTCCAGCGGTCAAGCTCACCTGCCCAGTTTCGAACAGTCAAGCTCGCCTGCCCAGTTTCCAGCGTTCAAACCCAGTGAACAGGTTTTCCAATTATTCAGTCTATCCGCCCAAAACTTTTCCGGGTCAATACAGAAATGTCGGATTGACCCGGTCCGACTTCTCTAGTCTATAAATACTATCTAGACCTAATTTTTAGATTCATCTTTTTTTTCTCTCAAGACTTTGTCTAATCTAGTAAAAGCTTGAACATTTTAATCATTATAGGAATTTATTCACCGTATATTTGTGTTTCTTTTGCTCATTAACATGATTAGCCTTAAATCTCATATGAGTTTAAGGTTTCTCATGGAGATTAGTGAGTAGTTATCTTGAGATTCATGGATTAGATAGATTAGGATGATTAAATAGATATTAAGGACGTCTCTTACTTGATTAACATTGTTCTATGCCTATTAGGTATTCTTAAACTGAATTAGCCTTGATCAAATTGATTTAGAGCTTAAGTAATTTCATGTCCGGAAAGTGTTTGAGGAAATGTTTTAACCAATCTAATATTATCTTTTATATCTCTAGGTAATGGTAATTGATGTTAAAGATTTTAAATAGTTAGCAGACTTGTGACTTATGCATGCTTGAATGTGTTAGACAAACGAAAGTTGATATTCAATGCATGATTATTATAGGGATTATTGCCACAGAAGTGGATTAATCAGTATTCCCAAGACTTATTATTCGACACATAGTTTTCTTTTTATTATGGTCTAGCCTTTCAAGACCTGTCCATGGAACCTCATTGAACGTGATCCGCAAATTTCTGATCTATTTGACATCTTCAGTTATCCTTCGTCCAAATTTAATATCATCAATGTATTATATCTAAATGTAAATATTTTTCAATTCAAAATATCCTATAAATAGTTGACATTTAATCAGATATCAATATTATTGTTTACGAAGTGTTTTTCCACTCTATATTTTCAGGATAAAAGTTAAAGTAGTTAAATCCGTTGCTATTCTTAGTGCATTAAAACATAATTAATTTAATATATTTCTATATATGATAAATTTTATATTATTTGATAATACAATTCATTATTCATTATTGGTAACAGAAGAGTAACATTTATTCTTCCTTCGTAAAATATTAAATTTTATTTTATTTTAATTTTCTTGAGTTTTTCTTAATGAATACTTAAAATTATTTTAATAATATATATATATAGCTAGCTGACAATAAGTTAATTATAATAAAAGTTGTCCAAAGAAAAAGAAAACATGTTTACAATAAAAAAAAAACAAAATTCATACATATTATATTAATTAATCATAAATAGTGTAGTCAAAATTCATAAATAAAATGTTAATTATACTAATTCACTATTTGGTGTCTTTATCCAAAATTAATGAGAAAATCAGTATGACAAAATTTTGAATATATACTTTTTGCTTACAAATAAAAATCAAATTCGGAATAACTAAGAATAATACTTTGTGGTTTCGATATGTATAAGCATCTAAAATTATAATTAGCTAAAATAGTTATTTTGTATTATTTTCAAAAACTAAAATTTTGAAACATAAAAATAAATTTTAAAATAGAAAGATAAAAACTATTACAATTGTTTTGATTGATTTTATAACTCAAACTAAATAACAGTTTGATATCGTTGGTATCTACTAAAATTTATTTATAAAATTATGTAATTTCATGACTGATAACAAAAAAAATGTTATAAATAAGGAGTTGTTCCACAGTATTTACATTACATGATTGTTGCAAAACAAAATATATTTTTTATTAAAAATTGTCATAAATAAATAATATTTCAAATTTAGTATTGATTTTTAGAACATCAACAGTATTTTATTTTTCAGACTTGTGAATTAATAAAATATTTAATATAAAAATTAGTAAGGTTATTAAGCATGTATCGCATGCAAAATACCTAGTTTGTCAGAATAAGATAAACAAACTAATATTCACATATACAATAAAATTATTATATTTGTTTTTATACATTAATTATATTATTTTTAATAGTTAACGTTTATACACGTACATCTGTACCGGTCAATAAGACTAGGTATTTTATTAGTTAAATTCGATTTCATTCGTTATTCGTGTTGATTTGATCCAAAAAATCTGGATATCCGTACGTCTTCCGAGCAAAACAAATATCAAAAATCAATATCCGACAGAAAATGAAGAAAATCACAAATACGAAAAAAATTATGGACGGATATCAGCTTCGCTCCGTTTTTATACAAATAGAAATATATTCAAAATTAAATAAACAGTTGTAAAAGTTTAATCTTATATAATAGTTATTTTAACATATAATTTTAATAATTCCACTTATAAAATTACTCCTAAAAATATTACATTAAGAAAGAAATATATATATATATATATATATATGTATATTTATAATGACTACAATTTTCTAAATTTATGTTTTATATAGATTTGAATTTTTAAGTTTATGAAACATGTATTTTCACTAATTTTTACAATTTGTTTTATATTATGCAAAATATAGTTTTTGAAAACAAACTTTTGATGTTTTTTTGAAGATTTATTTGAATTGAAGAAAATTGAACGAGATACTCGTAAATATCTGTAAATATTTACAAATATTGTATTTTTTTGGGTATGCAGAAATTGGATATTCGTATTTTTCTGAAGTAAAATAAATCAGAAAATTAGATATCCGTAAAATTCCACCTGAGCACAATTCTTTTTTTTTTTTTTTTTTTGCTTTTTCTTTTTGTAAAGGGCCCAGACCACAATTCTTTCTTAAATATGTACAATGGTTAATTCTTAAATATTCTATTTTACCCATTTTAACTCTCCTCATCACAGCATACACAGTTTTTTCTTCTGACATTGTTGAGGCTGCGGCGTTATGCTGGTGGCTCTCTACTCTTTTTATTCTCTTGTTAATTTCAATCTCTACAATAATTGCAGGAGATGTGATTTATTTTCATTGGACAATCAATTGATCATTTCTCTCTTTTGGATTATTGAGGCGATCAAATTGATAGCAGAATCATGTCCCTTAATTTCGTTAGTAGTCTTCATTTCATGTTAATGATTGCAGATCTGAATTTAAGACATGTTATTACACAACCTTCGAAGCAAATAGTTTATGAAGTCTCGTTTAATGACTTCTTGCTTGTTAAAAGGAATCAATTTTTCCTCCAAGAGATGCTTCATTCATGGCTTACTATCGGGATGAGTCAGTTTATGATTTCATCAGCCAAAAGGACCTGATATCTCCATGATTTTTTTCCTAATCTTGATGATGCATGATATTCAAAATCTCAATCAATTGGTATAAATTTCAACGAGTATGGTGTATTGACCAACGAATTTGGGATCCGGGTATATCATACTTATGGATGACTAAAGAATCCACATAAGAGAAGATATTGAACATCATCAATAATATTAGAGGAGTCCATGGAATTTCATCAGAAGAACGAGATAGCCAGGACCGGTGATTTCATTGTTTCGGGATTGATTATGGAGAAGGAAATAAATGAATTTAAAGCCATTTGGCGAGTAAGAGTTTGCTACTCAAAGCATCATAGAAATTCACTTCTTCATCGGTTCCTTTTAATTTTTGGCTTTGTAATTGTGACTTTGTATTTGTGTTTGTTTATTATTGATGTACAGTAGAACCTCTATATATTCATACTTGATAAATTAATAATCTTTATAAATTAATAATTTTTTTTTGTTCCAACTTAAGCCGGTTCAAAATTTGACACAAATCGATAAAATAATAAGATAATAATTTCTTGAAAACTATATGTAAATATATGGTTTTATTAAAATTATATATTAGTAGTTATATGTATACATATTTTATATAAGTAAGAACATATGGTTATATTTTTGTTTTATATTCGCAATAGATTTTTTTTATATTTTCTTAACACTTATTATATTTTTGATGAGATTTGGTAATATTATGTCTAAAATCACATTTAGATTATATGAAATGTATATCATATACACAAAATAATATATTAAAATTGATAGAAATTTCAAATTTTTTAAAAATAATAATTAATGTTTATACACTAAAATCAAATATTTTTCTTATTTAAAAAATATTTTAAAATAAAAAATCTAAATAAAAATTTATTTGTAAATTGATATCTCTATAAATTAATAAATTTTAAAAGTGTCAACATTATTAATTTATAGAGGTTTTACTGTATTGTGTATGTCAACTCTAGTAATTGATTTAAATTAATGAATAAATCAACGTTAAAAACTCTCCACGCATCTTCTCTCTCTTCACATATTTCAACATCTAATCAATTTCCACCTTTACAGTAGTTTTGTTTGATAAAATTCAGTACTCCATTGCCGGCTTCCAACTACCCTTTTGTTGCTTGAACCACTCCATCTCCAGCTCCCACCGAGACAAATTACTTGCGACATTGTCTGACATGGTCATCTCATCCAAAAAGAACTCAGCATCTTCCATATTCTCGATTTTCAGCTTGAGATTTAGATCTTCTTATGTTTAGTAATTCCCTTGTACTTCTCCTCAACCAGCTGGCAGGATAGATCCTTAGTTCCTACTGGTTAACAGCAGAAACCTCGGCATTCATCTTCACCCCGAAATGATAAAACGTAAACATAACATGCCAATGTGGGAACCGAAATCCACACTATCGATTTTTCGTCAAATATGGAAACTTAGGGCGAAACCCTAATTTTCCCGAGGTCTTGGATCTCTGCGGAAATCACTAAAACAAACGAGTTTAAAGGAATATGGATGAATAACAAGAATAAAGAGATAAGAAATCGTAAGAAAGCTTTTATTGAATAAGAATCGACAACTGTTACAAGTAGAATTGAAGAACTTAGACGTGAAAACGTTCTAAGGATCTGAAGTGCTAGTCTAAACGCTAAGTCCTAAAATCTAAGCTAGCAGCCGTCTCTTCTAGGTCTAATTTCGTCTCTTGCTTCTGCCCTAGACCTCCTCTTTATATACTCCACATCCTGGCTATCCGATCTTTCCATTTCGCCCAGATTTGACGTAAATCGGGAACTTTCCATTCTTCTCGATCCTTCCTTTTCTTCTGCGGAAATCTTCTATTTCTCTTCAAACCTTCCTTTTATGTTTAAACTTGACTTTTATTTTCTTTCTGCGAGTAAACCGTCAAAACGTCATCAAATCCGCGGGTTTGATTCCGTTGAGATCGCGAGATGGGTTTTATCGCGTTTTAGGTCCTTCCGGACCGTTTTGCGATAAAAACCGTTTTCCGACTTTTACGGAATCGTTTCCTGGTCTGAC
>CAKOAT010726265.1:145795-157035 GCA_932364175.1 Eruca vesicaria subsp. sativa | reverse complement strand
TCAAGAAGTTTGGGGTGTACAACTTTGAATCAAGTGGGAGTGTTAATTGATTCAAAATCAATCTAGAATTTAGGAATAATGGAGTTTGGGGTTTAAGTTAACGTGGACTAGCTGTTTTCTAGTTATTAGGAGTTTATTATTTGTTATATTATTAAGAGATCATGGTAATTATCTTCTTATTTAAATATTCAGCATTTTGGTATTTATTTCTTAAGCTTTTCTAACTACAATGTAATATTTTAGAAACTTTTCTTTTCTCTGAAATCTTCCAACAGAGTCTAGAACTTTTGCTAAAAAGTTAGAACACAAAGCGCAAATCTATTATAAATGATAGATGATTAACACCTAGCTAAACTTGGACCAGAGGCTAAAGTCCTTCAGTTTCCTCTATGAGAAAATTGTGGCTTCTCAAGTGTAACGATTGATGTAGTCTCTAAAAGTTAACTCCAGATAATATAAAAAGATTCTGAAGATATACAGCGTTGGGAACTCTTATAATCTTTAGATATGTTAATATATTACTATTAATTTTCTCACTTTTCTTATTAAAGCATATAAAATGTAGGAGTACTAAAAATAAATATAACACGTAGCTATTAAATGTATAAGAACAAAGTTTAATCTCTATCTACATGTCAAGATCTAAGCATGCAAATCAGATGTCGTTTCAGTTCCACTGCCCTTCGAGATTCACTTCATCGCTGACGAGATCTTCATCTTTTCTGCTACATATCTAATCTACTTGTTCAAGATGTTGAAGAAGAGAGTAAGTTATTCATGACACAATTTACTTGCAAAAATGCATCTGATGTGATCTGGCTTTTGGATGGTGATATCTTGCATATTTTCATACTTTTAACCATCCATTTTATGTTTACATTGATCATTTAGGTGCATTTAGAGTCTATTTAGGTTGCATTGCACTTGGGTTTGTGTGTTGACAGGTATGGAGAAGTGCTAATCAAATTTAGAGGCCAAATGGATACCAAAACGTTGAAAGGAGCAAGGAATGGTGCAGAACCGGGCAAGTACCGCGACCTTAAGGTGCCTGCACTACAAGAAATAAGGGTTTTAATAGCACCCGTAAAGCGCTATCATACGATACCATAGCGTTGTAGAAAGCGCTCCAATATCGCCCGCGATAATAGGTCTGGTCCATTAGATAGCGGTTTTTTTATGCGCTATTGATATTATTTTAGTAATAGCGTTTTCGTTTATGCAATTGTAATTTTTTTTAATAGCGTCTCTAAAATGTTATTATAACATTTTTATTATAGCCGTTTTTAAATTTTATCTATACAAAGATAGTAAATGTGTTGGGTTATTAATTTATTTTTAATTATTAGAAAATTTATTAAAAAAAATTATGAATTGATTTATTTTTGACATCCAATTATGAATTGATTTTATAATTTAAAAAAATTATTTATTAAATTCAGTTTTACAAAACTAAACTAATTAACCCAAACCTAAACCTAATTTTACAAAACTTAACTAAATAACCCAAACCAAAACCTAAACCTAATATTACAAACTAAAATCAGTCGTCTTCTTCCTCTCCTAGACCAGCCTTCGTCTCTACTCCTTCGGCTTCACCGCTGTCTCCACTTCTCTTCACCTTGTCACCGCTCTCTTCATCATGCCTCCCTTACGGAAAATGTAGCTATCTTTTATTGCCGCCACCACTACCACCGTTAGCTTCCTCTGCCATCTCCACAACACAGTTTCTTCAGATCCGACGCTTCTCCGCCCCATCCATCACAACAAGCTCATCCCATCCACCTCGCAGCCTTTCCACCTCTTTCGTCAAGCTTATTTCACGGACTCATAAAGGGAAAATGATGTTACCTGCTGCAAATTTATGAAACTCTGAGAATGTCAAAAACTTTGAATATCAAATAATCCATCAGAATGAAAAGTACATACAAAACCCTGAACCATTTTTTACTTGCAGAAACACACACAAAGAGGAGTGATTAGATGCTAAACGAAAGTTTTTCAGCTTCTCCAGCAAAGAACCAAAAGGAGAAAGTAGCAGAGTCATGCGAGCAAGTGTGATCAGTATCACAATGATTGCGATAAATTTCAAAATATATTAGCCCCTTTATCAACTGACCGAAACAGTCTGAGAACAAATCAGACAAGCTAAAACAATACATGAAAATTACAGAATGATGAAAACAAATCAGACAAGCTAAAGGGCTTAATACCGAACAAACTCATGAAAATTACAGAATGATGAAAACAAATCAGACAAGCTAAAACAATACCTTGCAACTGTTTGGAGATAGTTTTGGCATACTCATTCCTCTTGGACCTCTGCGACACACATAATTAAAGAAACCAACTTTAACTTCGATCAAACCATATAAGAACAAAAAAAATACAGAGAGGATGAGAGACATAGAGTGAGAGACAGAGAAGTGATCAATGGTGGTTATGACAAGCGTGTCGGTGGTGATGGCGACTCCAGTGAAGACGGATCTGAGTAGCGATGGTGGTGGTGACGAGCGATGGGGGACGGGAGAGATGGCAATGGTGGTGGTGGTAACGAACGAAGGTGGTGGTGGTAGTGACGAGCGGCCGTCGCTTCTTCTCCCTTCTCTACAAACTCCATCTCTTCTCTATCTCTAGCTTCTCTGGCTCGTAGATCTCAAAAGAAATAAAAGAAAATAAGAATAAAAGAACAATTAATCTGAAGCGTTAGTTCAATATCAACCAAGGGTGCAGATGGTGATCCATGACATAAACAACAACTACCAATAGAAAAAAAGGACGAAGATAGATACAAGAGTGATTGTGGGCCTTTGATTCAATTTAATCAACGGTTCAAAAAAATATAACACAAATTATCTTTTTATTTATTTATAGCTATGATAAAAATTATCTAAGATTTAAATATTTCGATATCATAATTTAATATTTGAAATCTAAATTTTGTATTTGAAATTTTAATTTATTTACAGAATTATAATTTATTTAAAATTAAGATTTAATATTTTATGATATATACTAAAATGGATATGTGGTTTAGGGGTTAGGGTTAAGATTTAGGGTTAAGTATGTGATTTGAATTCTAGAATATACTTGGAATTTAAATTTAAAGTTTCTATTATAAGTTTGTAAAGATTGGATTAATGATTTTGTATGTTGATTTTAAGTTTGAGGTATAGTGTATTAGATAAAGAGTGTAGATTTAAGATTTAGTGTTTGAGATTTAGAATTTAAATTTTAAATTAAAGAGTGTAGATTTAAGATATAGTGTTTGGGTTTAGTGAATAGGGTTTGGAGTTTAGAGTTTAAAGATTTTGTGTTATCTTTAGATTTTAATGTGAAGGAGGGTTTTTGTGGTTTAGGGTTTTAAATACATCAAACTCCATATAGTAATAGCACACAAAATATATAAACCTTTAAGGAATCATATATACATGTATATCTTAGATAACAAAACTTTATTTTATTATCAAATTTCAGATTTGGGATTTAGAGTTTAGGATATACACCTCTAAATATTATATATAAAAATATTTTTTTATCAAAACTCAAATTATCATTTTTATCCTTTTAGGGTATGTTTAGGGTTTAGATTTTTTGTTTTGAGAAAAAAATATTATTTTTTAGGGTATGTTTAGGGTTTAGATTTTGAGGTAAAAAATAATTTTTTTTTTCTAGTTTGTTATTAGTTCATCATTTTTAACCTTCGTTTGATCCAAGTCCATGAGAGCTCAAATTATATTTAATAAATCTATAAAACATATATTTTACAGAGATAAGTCTTACACTCATCAAGTCTTATACTACCAAACATAACTCTTGCCAATTCTTAATATGTATATAAACCTCTAAAGAATCATCTTGATAAACCAACGATTTACTAACTTTAGAGAAAGGAAAAAAGTTGCCTGCACTTGCCTACAAATCAAAATTTAAACCCTAAGCTGGTATCTATCACCCGTGAAGCTCCTGATTGAATGTAACTGGATCCTTCAAGCTTCAAGCAGCCGCCTCAAAGAAAAATATTACCTACTCATCTCTGTGGCTGATTTGTGACCAACAGAGAACCGTGTACCTGCAACTCAAAGTTCTTTAACAGAGAATAAAAAGATGTGTGTGTTTAGGCAGATAAGGAGCAGCAATAACTTAAGCTCCAGCATTGCCCACTTCATAGGTTGCGACTCCCCTAAGCCAAGTTAAGATCACCTTTAAGATTATGAAATTGATATTATCTCAAACAAGAATCTTGGTAAAGTATATAGCGAGTCTTACTTCCATAAAAGGAGGCAGCATTGTCATACAAAGTAGGAGCACCAGATCATAAGTGTCTTCCATCAGATCCTCCACTGAATCTGAAATCACAAAAACTAGAAGGCTTCAGACTTTACAAATATATTAAAGATGAACTAAAACTGTGACAGTATATCAGTTATAGCTAGGAAGGAGCATATTAAAGATGAACTAAAACTGTAACACAACAAGGAGCACTGACTTGTCAAATTTGTAACCATGAAGAAGAGATTCAGCAAGAACAGTCTTAGTGGAAGTAGCCAAGCACCCAAACAAAGCAGCACAGAACCCAAACAATTAAAGCTAAGCTCTGTTACAGAAGTCAGAAGAATCCCTCCAACAATGGTGACAAGAGACGCCCAAATACACCAATCAATGTACTTCCTCCCCACCAGCCACTGTAACACAACGGCTCAAAACACAAACAAGAAACAATCAGAGATTCTCTTGAAGCTACAACCTTTAGAACAATCACTATTAAAGCTATTAAAGCTACAACCTTTAGAACTCACTCGAAACACAACAAGAAACAATCAGAGATTCTCTTGAAGCTACAAACTTTAGAACAATCACTATCGTCTAAGCACAAAAGTTCAAGGAAGAGAAGAGAGAACAAAACCTATAGAACCAAGATAAACATCAAAATCTAATTGCTATATCAGATATTTAAATAAACCAACAACGGAAGAGAAGAGAGAACGAAACCTTCCAAGAACAGTAACGAGAGTGTTAGGTAAGTATCAATCATCTGGTCCCTCGCTGGCGCAGGATTCTTGGGGAACTCCAGGAAGCATTATCGTCTCCCTCTGCTCATTACTACGAGTAATCCGAATCCACAGTCGCAGCCTTGACAATCGCCACCCGACGGCGAGACTCGGCGGTGGAGATGCTCCGGATCAGAGGATGATTCCATTTCCCGACAAGGCGGATGCTGGAGATTGTAGGGAAGCGTGTAATTTGGCTTAAGGGAAGTTGGGTTTTGGGGATGAGCGAGGAAGAAGAAGAAGATGTCGTGAAGGATGTCATTGCAGCTGGATTGATTTTCTTTTGGTGTGTATAAAGCAAGGTTAAAGATTAACTTAAAATATTTCTGATTAAAATTGGAGATATTTGACATTTACCATAGCGTTTAATTTTGGATCTATAATGGTAAAGCGCCTACACTTAGTAAATTAACGCGGCTAAATTTTTTTATTTTCCCGCGATACTAAACATAGCGGTTTAAATTTATAAATGCTATTAAAAAAACTAGTATTGGTATACAATAACAGAAATGTCAAAAACGCTATAGTCTAATGCTATTAATACCTACATTTCCTGTAGTGCTGCGATTCGAGACCTTTACCGTGGGCAAGCGCCGCGGCATCATGCAGGCCGCGATCAAGTGTCGAAAACATGGCAGTGTTGTTTCGCGGGGCTACGCCGCGGGAAGAAGAGGTCGCGGCGAGAAGGAAGCTACCGCGGGCTTCACCTGCGGGAAATAGAAGGCCGCGACGAAGTGTCGACAAATGTGGCAGTGTTATTTCGCGGGCATGTGTCGCGGGATGTGGAGACCGCGGCGAGAAAGTGATCACCGCAGGCTGTGTTCGCGGGCAAGAGAAGGCTGCGGCTTAGTAGCGAATCTTAGAACTATAAATATGTGTTAAACTCATTAATGGATCTTATCTTGTATTTTCTCTCAAAACCTAGAACTTATTGGTGAAAGATCAGAACTTTATCTTCTTTTCATCCTATTTTCATAAGTTTGTTGAGTAATCTTGATCTCTAATCATGTTTAACCAACAATCAATCATTGTTGTTAGGTTAATCATGTGTATTAGTGAGTAGATCCATTCTAGATTCATGGGATAGGTTGGTAAGGGTGATCAAGTGTAGATCTAAGGTTTTAGGTGTTAGATCTTTGTGTTTCCTTGTTAGATGAGTGATTTTAATGCTTGATTAATGTTGGCCTCTTTAATCATGATCATTAGTCTTTAACCACCCATAAGGTGTTTGTTTAAATGTCTGAACCAACTCATCTGGCTTTAATACTACCTAGCCAATGATCATTTGTATCTAGGGGTTTTAGATAGTTATTAAACTTAATCCTAATGATTGCTTTAATTAATTAAGCCAATGACCATTTGTGTTTGATTAATGAAAGCAAATGAGCAATTGTCTAGACCTAGAATTTGCTTAGCTTTGTTGTTTAGACTTAAGGAAACACTTTGATTGAAAGCTTGCTATTTTTAGATTGAACCTTGATCACCTAAACCATATACCTATTCCCATGAGTCTAACCTTCACTAATTGAGAGAAAGTTTGTTACTTGTTAGTTTCTTTAAATTGTTCTTGAATCATTTGATACTCTCATTATTGATAGCACTTAGATTAAGCTTTGTCTTGTAATCCCATTGGTTTATGATTGCTTAGAATTGGTTCGATATCTTTTATACTATAACATTTGACTAGGAATCTAAAAACTCCTATCATCAAATTGGCGCCGTTGCCAAATTCTAAGTTGATTGTAACATTGGGATTTAGTCACTTGCTTGAGACTAAGTCATTTTTCTTTTACTTTGTTACTGATTCTCCTTCTTCATTTTCCTTTGAATCTCAGGTGTATGAACTTAAGGAGCCAAGGCTCATCAAGTCTAGTGCCAAGGGTTGAGGACATCAGAGCTTTTGAAAGGGATATAGTAAGGAGAAGGAGGGAAGAAGAACAACAGGCTCATTTACACAGATTGGGGTTAGTGATGGAACAACATCACCAGCAGCCTCAAGATGAAGAGGGTGTAGGTCTAGGAGCTGACAACCTAAGGCCACAACACCCACAGCGCCAAGCAAGGACCATTGGTACTCATGATCAGCCTAACATCAATGGTCAAAGAGCTGGTATTAGGGCTCCAGCTGTGGCAAATAACAACTTTGAGATCAAGTCCAGCCTCATCAACATGATCCAACAAAACAAGTATCATGGTCTTGCATTGGAGGATCCTCTTGATCATTTGCATAACTTTGACCAGCTGTGTTGCACAACCAAGATCAATGGAGTCTCTGAATATGCCTTCAAGCTGATGTTGTTTCCTTTTTCTTTAGGAGACAAAGTCCATATTTGGGAGAGAAGTCTTTCAAGAGATTCTATTGAAACTTGGGATTCTTGCAAGAAGGCTTTCCTTACCAAGTTCTTCTCTAGCTCAAGGACTGCCAAGCTAAGGAATGAGATCTCTGGCTTTACTCAAAGGAATCTTGAAAACTTTGGAGAAGCATGGGAAAGGTTCAATAGCTACATCTCTTAGTGCCCTCATCATGGCTTCAACATGGAGAGTTTGCTTAGCACATTCTACAGAGGAGTTTTGCCTAAGTATAGGTCCCAACTTGACACTGCTAGCAATGGATCATTCTTGGGCAGAACTGAAGATGAAGCTTTGGAGCTTGTAGAGAACATGGCTAAGAGCGATTCAGTCTACAATGATGATTATGATCGAAGCAACAGAGGCAGTAGAGGTGATGATCAAAACACTAAGAAGGAGTTGGAAGCCTTACAAGACAAGATTGATCAGCTCATATCAGCTGGAGCTAAACAAGAGAAAGTTAACTTTGTTGGTGAGCAGAACCAAGGAGGGAATGCTGTGGTTAATGAGGTTGAAGGTATAGAAGGACAAGAGGAGTTGTGCTTCATTAACAACAATGGGACATGGTACAAGAAGGAGCCTAACTTTCAGTACAACAACTACAAGCAAAGGTCCTACTCCAACAACCAACAAGGTGGTTACCAAGGACAACAAAACCAAGGCTACCCCTCCAAAGGAAATCAGTCTACACAAAACCAAACTGGTTCATCCACTTCTTCTCCACAAGAGAGTAGTACTGAGGCTATGTTGAAGCAAATCTTGGAGTCTCAAACTAGGAGTGAGAAGTATGTAGGATATGAGCTCAAGAATCTGCATGCCAAGATTGATGGAAGCTACAATGATCTCAACAACAAGTTCAAAGCTCTTGAGAATCAGTTTGCCTCAATGAGTTCTCACTCTAGTAGACAACAAGGTTCTCTTCCTGGAAAATCTGAGCAAAACCCCAAGGAGACAATGAAAGCAATCACCCTTAGAAGTGGTAGAGAATTACCTTCTAGAGCTCTCACCAAGGATGGTGAGAAACAAGGTGGGGAGGTTGCCATCAACATAGATGATGATGTGGTGATTGTAGATGAGAAAGTAAATGATGAAATCTTGGAGAAGATAGTAGAAGCTAAGGGTAAAGGAAAAGTTGGAGAAGAGAAGAAAACAGTTCAAAATGGTGAAGTTGTCACTCCAAAAAAAGAAACCTCTTTTAATCCTCCACCCTATGAGCCAAAGCTACCATTCCCTGGAAGATTTAAGAGGCAGCTGCTAGAGAAGTACAAGGCTCTCTTTGAAAAACAAATGAGTGAAGTTCAGGTTACTATGCCCATCATTGATGCTTTCATGCTTGTACCTCAGTATAGTAAGTTCTTGAAGGATGCTGTAACTGCAAAGAAGAAAGAGATGGAGGGTATGATGATCCTAACTCATGAATGTAGTGCTATCATTCAGAGGCTAGATGTTCCCAAAAAGCTTGAGGATCCAGGATGCTTTACACTGCCTTGTACCCTTGGACCTATTGTGTTTGAGAAGTGTTTATGTGACCTTGGAGCTAGTGTCAGCCTCATGCATTTGTCTATTGCAAAGAAGCTTGAATTCACTCAATATAAAAAGTGTAGACTCTCCTTGGTGCTAGCTGATAGATCAGTAAAGTACCCTGTTGGTATCCTTGAAGATCTCCCCTTGATGGTTGGTAATTGTGAGATCCCTACTGATTTTGTTGTGTTAGAGATGGGAGAGGAAGCAACAGATCCTTTAATTTTAGGGAGGCCATTCTTAGCTACTGCTGGAGCTATTGTGAATGTGAGAGAAGGGAAGATTGATCTCCATCTTGGCAAAGGAAACACCTTACACTTTGACATCAAGGATGTAATGAAGAGACCAACCATACAAGGTCAGATGTTTTACATTGATGAGATGGATGCTCTAGCTGATGAGTTCCTTGAAGAATTAGCACTTGAGGATTCTCTTCAACATGCTCTAACAGTTGATAGAGAGACTCAAATGATTGGAGACAATGTTAGCAATGAGCTGGTAAAGAGGTTGGATTCTCACAAGGAGATGAAAGTGGAAGGAGAGTTTATGGAGTTGCCTCAAGAAGTTCATCAAGTTGCTTCAGCTGGTCTTCAAGAGAATGCCCCAGAAGATGATTGGAGTGAGCTCAAGGCACTCAAAGTGGAGCTTAAACCTCTTCCCCATGGTGTAAGGTATGCCTTTCTTGGCTCTAACAACACCTACCCTGTCATAGTGAGTAGCCTTCTCAATGAAAATGAATTGTCTCAACTTTTAACTGAACTTAAAAAGTATAGAAAAGCAATTGGATACTCACTTGAAGATATCAAAGGGATATCACCTTCTTTGTGCATGCATAGGATACATCTTGAGGATGAATCAATGACTTCTATAGAACATCAAAGAAGGTTGAATCCCAACTTGAACGATGTTGTAAAGAAAGAGATTCTAAAACTCTTAGATGCTGGAGTTATATACCCAATTTCTGATAGTAAATGGGTATCTCCTGTGCATGTTGTCCCAAAGAAAGATGGTATCACTGTCATTAAAAATGATAAGGATGAATTAATACCAACTAGAACCATAACAGGACATAGGATGTGTATTGATTACCGAAAACATAACTCAGCCTCTAGGAAAGACCATTTTCCATTACCTTTCATTGATCAAATGTTAGAGAGGCTTGCAAACCATCCTTATTACTGCTTTCTTGACGGGTACTCGGGATTCTTCCAAATCCCCATACATCCAAATGATCAAGAGAAGACAACTTTCACATGCCCTTATGGTACCTTTGCTTATCGAAGGATGCCATTTGGGTTGTGTAATGCTCCAGCTACCTTTCAAAGGTGCATGATGTCAATCTTCTCTGATCTAATTGAGGATGTGGTGGAGGTATTTATGGTCGATTTCTCGGTGTACGGATCTTCTTTCTCTGCTTGTTTGTCTAATCTATGCAGGGTCTTACAGCGATGTCAAGATACAAACCTCGTTCTTAACTGGTAGAAGTGCCATTTCATGGTGTATGAAGGTATTGTATTGGGGCACAAGATCTCAGAGAAGGGTATTGAGGTAGACAAGGCCAAGATTGATGTGATGGTTGGGTTGGCTCCACCAAAGACAGTCAAAGACATTAGGAGTTTCCTTGGTCATGTTGGGTTCTATAGAAGGTTCATCAAGGCTTTCTCTCAGATTGCTAGACCATTAACCAAGTTGCTGTGCAAGGAAGCTGCCTTTAGCTTTGATGCAGAGTGCCTAGAAGCCTTTAAGAAGCTGAAGAGTGAGCTCATTAGTGCTCCTATTGTTCAACCACCAGATTGGAACCTTCCTTTTGAGATTATGTGTGATACTAGTGACTATGCTGTGGGGGCTGTTTTAGGTCAAAGGAAAGACAAGAAGACTCATGTGATATACTATGCTAGTAGGACTCTAGATGATGCTCAAATGAAGTATTCTACAACTGAAAAGGAGCTTCTTGCAATAGTATTTGCCTTTAAGAAGTTCAGAAGCTACTTGGTTGGGTCTAAGGTCATAGTCTACACTGATCATGCTGCATTGAGACATCTTTTGGCTAAGAAGGATGCAAAGCCGAGACTGTTGAGATGGATTTTGCTGTTGCAGGAATTTGATCTTGAGATCAAGGATATGCCAGGAGTTGAGAATGGAGTAGCTGATCATCTATCTAGGATGAGAGTGGAGTGTGGTATTCCCATTGATGAAGGTCTTCCAGAGGAACAGATTATGGCCATAAGAGGAGTTGTGAGACTTTGTGAAACTGGAAGGAAGATTGAAGAGGTCAAGGAGATCAAGGAGAAAGAGCCTTGGTATGCTGATTTGGTGAACTAC
>CAKOAT010726265.1:26133-145602 GCA_932364175.1 Eruca vesicaria subsp. sativa | reverse complement strand
TGATGCTAAAGTAGTACTCAAGATGTTCAAGAGTGTGATCTTTCCAAGGTTTGGGGTGCCAAGAGTTGTTATAAGTGATGGAGGTTCTCACTTCATCAACAAGCTATTTGAGAGCCTACTTAAGAAGAATGGTGTTAAGCATAAGGTAGCAACTCCTTATCATCCCCAAACAAGTGGACAAGTTGAAGTTTCAAATAGAAAGATCAAGAGCATCTTGTAGAAGATTGTAGGAACTACAAGGAAGGATTGGTCTAGCAAGCTTGATGATGCTCTTTGGGTTTATAGAACTGCTTATAAGACACCTTTGGGAACCACTCCTTTCCATCTTGTATATGGTAAAGCCTGCCACCTACCTGTTGAGCTGGAGTACAAGGCTCTATGGGCTGTTAAGCTACTAAACTTTGACATCAAGAGTGCCAAGGAGAAGAGACTTTTCCAACTCCATGAGCTTGATGAGATTAGGATGGATGCTTATGAGAACTCAAGGATATACAAGGAGAAGACTAAGGCTTTTCATGACAAGAATATCCCGAAGAGAGAGTTCAATGCTGGAGATGGGGTTCTTCTATACAACTCTAGGCTGAAGTTGTTTCCGGGAAAGCTCAAGTCAAGATGGTATGGTCCTTTCAAGATCAAGGAAGTTAGCCATATGGAGCAATAGTCTTATGGGGCAAAGATGGAGGAGATTTCACAGTCAATGGGCAAAGAGTGAAGCTCTACATGGGAACTACCACAGAGGAGGAAGGGATTTCGGTTCCGCTCTCCGATCCCGTGTCCGCCTAGCCTAAAGCAAAGGTAGTCAAGCTAGAGACTTAAAACAAGCTCACTTGGGAGGAAGTCCCATGTCTATCCTTGTATATATTTTATCTTCAAATGTTTTCATTTTTATTGTTATCACTAGTTTTATGTAGCAGGTTGATGTTTGAAGTTTCACCTTAGGAGTTGTAGGAGATGAGAAAAATGTTGAGGTTTGGGCGTGCATCGCAGGCTTCCACCGCGGCCTAGGCATGCCCGCGATCTCTTCATTTATACCGCGGCCACATACCGCGGGAGAGTGATGCCCGCGACGAAAGTACGAAAAATGGGCAGGGATCTGTCGCGGTCTTCGCTGCGGGATATAGAGGCCGCGGTGATGAGTCGACGAAAACCCGTGTGCCGCGGCCAACCTTCGCGGGATATGCAAGACCGCGGTGAAGGTTCGACGAAAATTGACCCTGTTTCGCGGGCTTTCACCGCGACATAGGGATGCCCACGGTCAAGATGTGCCGAATAGACCAGGGTTGATTCGCGGACATTTTCGCGGGATGTAAAGCCCGCGGCCATATCTCCTTCGCCGCGACCTGCTGCCGTGGTGGTACGATGCCCGCGGCCAAGGTACGTAAACCGGGTATTCGACTTAAATCAAACCGAAATCGATGTCTTAAACCGAATTTACCCGGATTTAACCCTCTCCCCTTGTTTATGTCGAAAATTACTCTCTCTTTTCCCTTAGTTCTTCCCCAAAACCTTCAAGTTCTTCATTTATATCCCTTACAATCTCAAGAACCCAACTTCCTCAATTCTTAATCAAATTTTGTGATTCTTGTTGCTATTCGTCGGGTTTCTCGTTGTGATTAAACTCCCATAACTCGTTTTCTCTATCATCTACTCCACAATCAAGGGTATGCTTTCTAAATTTTAGGGTTTGAGAAAAATTTCGAATTTTCTTAATGCTCAAATTCCTTGTTAATTGTTGGTTGCAAATGATAGAATTAGTCCTCTATAGTGTTTATTGATAGAAACCCATGTCAATTTCGACTTGAAATTGTGTGAATTGCAAATTTTTATAGTAGGGTTCTTGAGGATTTGGGCCTTTTTCGGATTTGCTAAATGTACCTTGAATTGAAGCTTTAGAATGGTGATTGAGTGTGTTGTTGACATGTTTACATAAGGCTTTCATGATTATACATTTTCATTTCATAAAATTATTGAAATCATGTAAGGTTTTTAAGTTAATTCAAGATAAGCTATGATGATTGTTTAATGTATTGAAGCTTGCTTTGTATTTAAAGTAACAATGTGCTAAATGATTTATTGCAAGCTTGATTTAAACTTGATCATCTCTTGAATTAGTTTAGACACTTGTTAAGTCTTTTGAAACTTAAACTCACTCTCCTTTTTAGTATCACCTTTGCAGGAGTACAGGATGGTGAAGGTCACTGAGTCCCAAAAGAAGAAATCCAACATACCACAGCAAGACTATGAGGATGGAGGTACTTTTAAGAGTAAAGGTCGCAGAGGCAAGGAGATAGTTCGGGAGGATTCTGATGAGGAGGAAGCTTCTAATGAGTCTGGTGGTGCTGATGAGACTGCTCACACAAAGAAGAAATCTAAAAAAGCAGCTGAGCCAAAGAAGAATAAGCCTCCACCTTCAGAGCTTGTTAAGCTCCTCAAGGCTATGGACTTCTTGCCGACAGTCTATCCGGATCCTATTATACTGCAACAGTTGGGTCTTTATGAAGATGTGAGGTCTCTATTATCACATATGGGACTAGAGAGCTTGTTGACCTTGCACAGGCCAGGTTATGAAGTTGCCACGGATCAGTTCCTCTCCTCTCTTACTGCCACATACTTTGGGGAAGAACATCCAGAAGATGGATTTGGATTCATCAAATTCAAGGTTGGGAGGCAAGCATAGATGATGTCCTTCAAGCGGATTAGCGAGGTTATGGGCTTTCCGAATAGGTGCGGTTCAGAGATTACTAGTGGGCAGGAAGATCCTGAAGGATTATGGAATATGATTGGAGTTGGGACTTATGACACCAAGCTGATCAAGGGAGCAGATATCAGGAACCCTGCTTTACGCTATGTTCAAAGAGTTCTTTCAAAAACCTTGTATGCTAGGAAGGATCCATGACGAGTAGTGGAGGATGAGCTGAGATTCCTCACCTACGCCCTTAAGGATGTGATAGGAAGCAGATTTGATAATGGTATTTGGGTTCATGATGGAGTCAATGTCAATCCAGGAGTTGTGGGAATTTTTGTGAACCGTCTACTCCATTATCAAGACGGGCATGGACAAAGAAGGATAAGAGCCCCAAACTAATGGTAGGAGGACTTATCACACCACTCTTGGAAGCGATGGAGGTTCCTCTACCCGAGCCCGATGCTCCATTTACATTGATGGACGAGACCTTCCTCACAAACTGCGGTTTTCTTAGTGGAAAAATAGGAAATCAGTGGGTGTATAGCTTCAAGGTGGTGAAGGAGCAAAACAAGTTCGTAAGGACGTTCCTTCCTAACCAGCCCCTCACTGCTGTTGCTGATAGAGAGAACATCAAATTCAGGATTCCTCAAGCGGCTTTTTACAACCCTGAAGTTCATGAGATACCAAGGAAGATCAGTAAGAGCAAGAGGAGACAAGCCACTACTGATTCTCAGCAACAGGGGCAGGCTGCAGAAGACCCTATCTATGGCTGTTCTCGGTATTACTTTCAGCCTTATAGCGGAGCTCTCCCTGACGGTCCTCTCCGCGAAGCTCATCAACAGATTAGGACTCTGCAGCGGGGAAACAAGTTTCAGGATAGGATCATCTCAAATCTTGTGAAGTCGGTGCACTATTTGGAAAAGAAAGTGAAGAGTTTGACTTTGCTAGCTAGAAGATCTCGGGCTCCTACTCCTGTCACTACTGATGATCCTATGGAAGCTGAGGAGGCTGGAAATGAAGATGCGGATGTGCCGGTTCATGCTCATAGGCATTCCTACCATGGTGATGCTAGTGCCACTCAGACTTATTATGAAGAACCGCGCACTTCTCTCCGTGAGCCCTGACAGCGCCGACCACGGCGCCAACTTCATTATGTCCCGCCATTACCTCCGAACGACTCGGGCAACGAAACACCATACATCCCTACCTCCGACACAGATGACACGCTCGGTTACACCGAGCAATGAGGTACTTCTCCTATCATTTTGTACATACTTTTATTCTTTGCTTTTGTTTATTTTCAGTTTCTCTTCCATTCTAAGTCACACACGAGACTGTGTGATTCAAGTTTGGGGGAGAAATCAAGTTTCTAATATTTTCTATTGCTTTAATTCATTGAGTCTTGCATTGTAGATATCTATTTGCATAGAAAATCCAAAAAAATTCAAAAAAATTCAAAAACAACAAAAAAATCATGTAGTTGCATTTTATTTTGTTTTCTTGCATTGTAGATATCTATTTGCATAGAAAATCCAAAAAAAATCAAAAAAATCAAAAACAACAAAAAAATCATGTAGTTGTATCATGTGCATTCTCTTTAGATTGAGTCAAGAGCATATAGGTTGCATTCATGTGCATTGGGGACAATGACTGTCAATTACCTTGCAAAGAACATTTGTCTAAGGCTCAAAGTGACACCCTAGTTAAACATATCAAGTAGCTTAAGCATCTCTTGAAAGCCTTGCACGCTTCGAGCCTTGAAAACTTGTTTGCTTGCTTGAAATTAACATAGTTCTTGAAGCCAACTCCAAACTGAACTTGAAGTGAATGAACTTAAATTCTCTTGCAAATGGGCACTTGCATACTTAGTCATGGATTATACACATTTGGGTTATCTTATTCCATTTTACCACTCTTTGTTAACCCAAATGGCACCTCCATACCCTTAACCCTTACCATTCCTTGAAGCCAACATTTATTTGCTTGAGTGAGGCCTTTTTGTGAAAGCTAGTCATGTGCAAAATCTTGAGAGTATTAGGAGCGACAATGGTTTGTTCTTATCTTATGCTAGCATAGGGAACTCATTTTGGCTAGCACTTAGGATGGTATTTGGGTTTATAAGTTGGATTATGATCTTGAGAGTGAGAGGTGAAAAGAAAAGAATGAAAAGAGTGAGAAAAAGAAAAGAAAACCACTAGGGATAAAAAAAAAAAATGAAGTTTGAAAGCTCTAAAATCCTTTAGAAAAATCCCTTTAGAATCATAAAAAAAAAAAGATGAAAAGAAAGATTTGGGATAGACAAAGAAAAAGAAGAAGTAAGTTAGGAATTAAGAGCTAAGTGTGAAAGTGTTAGAAAGAATCCCTAGTTGGTTAAAAACAAAAGGTTAAGTGTGTTCATTGGGTGAGTGTTGAAGATGTGTAATCTTTTGGGTTTTTGGGGCTTTGAAAGAAGAAGATTTGAGCTTAGAATTACTTAGGAATGGGGTAGAATGATGAGAACAAGTCATTGTATGCATAAATTGCTCATTTTCTCAGATAAATTTTGCATAATGATCTGGCTACTATTCTTGAGAGTAAGCCACCATAAAAGAATGTATTTGAACCCCTTTTATTTCACATTGAACCTTTTTACTCACCAAGCCAAATGATTGAGATCATATGCCCATTTGTGAGACTTCACCTTGTGTGTGTGTATAAATTAATGTGAGAGTTGGTTGAAAGAACTTGTTGATTGATGAGTATTGCATCTTGCTTAAAGGCATAAGAGTGTTATGATAGGCCTTGAGAAGCTAGAGTATAATAGAGAGTATGCTCATGCTACTTGATATGTTTCTTTAGGATGTTAAGTTGAGCATTAGGAAGTGTTGTTTTGTTATGAGTTCCCACCTTCAAACCTCTCCTTCTATGAGTTCTTGAAAGTTCACTTGAGGACAAGTAAAGAGCAAGTTTGGGGGAGTTGATATCTTGCATATTTACATACTTTCAACCATCCATTTTATGTTTACATTGATCATTTAGGTGCATTTAGAGTCTATTTAGGTTGCATTGCACTTGGGTTTGTGTGTTGACAGGTATGGAGAAGTGCTAATCAAATTTAGAGGCCAAATGGATACCAAAACGTTGAAAGGAGCAAGGAATGGTGCAGAACCGGGCAAGTACCGCGACCTTAAGGTGCCTGCGATTCGAGACCTTTACCGCGGGCAAGCACCGCGGCATCATGCAGACCGCGATCAAGTGTCGAAAACATGGCAGTGTTGTTTCGCGGGGCTACGCCACGGGAAGAAGAGGTCGCAGCGAGAAGGAAGCTACCGCGGGCTTCAACCGCGGGCAATAGAAGGCCGCGACGAAGTGTCGACAAATGTGGCAGTGTTATTTCGCGGGCATGTGTCGTGGGATGTGGAGACCGCGGCGAGAAAGTGATCACCGCAGGCTGTGTTCGCGGGCAAGAGAAGGCTGTGTCTTAGTAGCGAATCTTAGAACTATAAATATGTGTTAAACTCATTAATGGATCTTATCTTGTATTTTCTCTCAAAACCTAGAACTTATTGGTGAAAGATCAGAACTTTATCTTCTTTTCATCATATTTTCATAAGTTTGTTGAGTAATCTTGATCTCTAATCATGTTTAACCAACAATCAATCATTGTTGTTAGGTTAATCATGTGTATTAGTGAGTAGATCCATTCTAGATTCATGGGATAGGTTGGTAAGGGTGATCAAGTGTAGATCTAAGGTTTTAGGTGTTAGATCTTTGTGTTTCCTTTTTAGATGAGTGATTTTAATGCTTGATTAATGTTGGCCTCTTTAATCATGATCATTAGTCTTTAACCACCCATAAGGTGTTTGTTTAAACGTCTGACCAACTCATCTGGCTTTAATACTACCTAGCCAATGATCATTTGTATCTAGGGGTTTTAGATAGTTATTAAACTTAATCCTAATGATTGCTTTAATTAATTAAGCCAATGACCATTTGTGTTTGATTAAAGAAAGCAAATGAGCAATTGTCTAGACCTAGAATTTGATTAGCTTTGTTGTTTAGACTTAAGGAAACACTTTGATTGAAAGCTTGCTATTTTTAGATTGAACCTTGATCACCTAAACCATATACCTATTCCCATGAGTCTAACCTTCACTAATTGAGAGAAAGTTTGTTACTTGTTAGTTTCTTTAAATTGGTCTTGAATCATTTGATACTCTCATTATTGATAGCACTTAGATTAAGCTTTGTCTTGTAATCCCATTGGTTTATGATTGCTTAGAATTGGTTCGATATCTTTTATACTATAACATTTGACTAGGAATCTAAAAACTCCTATCATCAGATGGTGGCTGTTCTAATCACATGGTAAGACTAAAGTCACTATTCAGGAAGATTGATGAGCCAAAAAGAGTAAAATTAGGCTTGGAAAATGAACTATTGCCATCAAAAAAGAACAAGGTAGTTTTAAATTTATATTTGATGTGTTGGACAGCTTCTTACAAGTGGTTATAGTTCATTTTGGAGTAAAGTTAGGCTAGTCTTTCTCATAATCTTTTAAGTGTTGGACAGCTTCTTACAAGTGGTTATAAGGCTGTGTTTGACGAGTTGCTTGTGCAATAATTGGTAAAACGATTGGACAAGTTTAACACTTATTTACATGAAAGACACCATGATGTTTTCTCTTGACGTATTAACTGTTCAAGGGAAAGATTTGGTTGCACATGTTAAAGGCGATGGATAGATAAACCTGTGACATTTGTGCTATGGTGACTTGAATGGACTGAAGTAAAGAAGAAAAGTTGTAGGTTTATGGCCTTCTGTTTTTTAAATAAATAGTGAAGTCTCTTGATTGCATATTGCAATAAAAGAGGAGATGCAATTAATGAAGAATTTTTTACATGGAAGTCTACATAGAGAAGAAGCAAGGAGAATATGAAATTTTTGCATATTAGAAGAAGTATATTGGTTATTTGGTGAAGTAGTTAAATATGTCTGATTGTGATAATGCACTCACAACAAATGATTATGGTATGTGGTTTCAAACTTGTTCAATTTCAATTTCTTAGTTGGACAAATATACACTGTTCAGAAAGTTTGGATGGTAAGAATAGTAGTTCGGGTAATTGTTTGAGTTTTGGGTTTGGTGATGTTAATTGGAGTTCAAAGAAGCAGAAGACTGTGGCATTATCATCATTTGAAGCAGATTATGTGGTAAAAGGTGCATCAACCAAACAAGTTCTATGGTCAAAAAGTTGGCAGCTGATTTATATCTTGAATAAGTTGAAGTTACATAGATAGTATTTCATTGCATGATCAAGAAGTTTTGGGTGTACAATTTTGAATCAAGTGGGAGTGTTAATTGATTCAAAATCAATCTAGAATTTAGGTTGCTAAGTGTAACTAAATCTCCTTGTGTGTTCTTAATGTTGGTGTTGTTTGGTCTTTGTTGTTGTCGATTGGTTCTTTCTAACTTTGCTAGCTCCTGGTTGCTAAGTGTAACTAAATAACCATTCATTGTATTATCTTAATATTGATCCCATAGAAACAAAGAGTAAGATTTGGTCTCTGTGGATTCGATCCCCAAGTACTACATCGAATCTCTTATTTGAGAGAGTAGCTTGAAGGTTAATTTGAGCATATTTAGGGTGTTTCCCCGTTGCCGGGGAACCTCTTTGTGATCCTTCTTTGGGAACCTCTTGTAATCTTCCCCTCCTCCATTCATTGTTTTACTTGCACGTTTCTCTGCCCGATCGGAACAGTTTGTTCTGGCTGTTCCTGCTGCGCGAGAGCTGCTTGTTGAGCAGCATCCTGCTGAGCTTGGATGGTCTCCTGCATCTGAAGTATCTGTTAATGCATATGTTGAAACGCAGCAGTGAGTTGCTCTTGATTGCCGTAGTTGCTCATTGTGGCGTTGTTCGGCCTTTGTTGTCGATTGTTTTTTTCTAACCTTGCAAGCTTCTGATTTGTAAGCGATGTTAATTCCCCTGTGTATTGCTCAGAGTATGTCTTCTGGTCATGCACCTAGGTCATTAGCTTCAACAAATAGGATAAGGCAAGTTAGAGGTTTTAGACTACATAAATAACCGGATAAAGGTAAAAAGATGGTCTCCGGCAATGACGCCAAATTTGATATGCTCTAATTAACCTTCAAGCTACTCTCTCAAATAAGAGGTTCGATGTAGTAGTTGAGGTCGAATCCACATGGACCAAATCTTACTCTTTATTTCTATGGGATCAATATTAAGCTAAGACAATGAATGATTTTTAAATTAAGAAAATAAAACAATCAAGTAAAAGAGAATGATTTGGGTTAGGTTTTCAGATGATAAAAGAGCTAAGTCTAGGGTGAATGATCAGAAATCAATGAGCATGAGCCAAACATCTATTCAAGGAACAAATCGCAGCAAGTCTTATACTCAAACAACAAGACAAGATTGATCAACTCTCGTAACATCCATCCTTTTATCATGCATTCCTAATACCTAAACTGTCGTTTGAATCAGAGAAATATGATAAACATTAAGACCAGATTCGATAAATTCACAATTTGCCCCATTATCTACTTTCGCTGGTTAGGGACAAATCGCCCATTCATGTTATTTCTATCAACCTAAAACACTTTTGGTGAATAAATTAAACCTAGAATCAGACACTAAATAGCTAGTTTAATGCAAGAGTAAGTTCAACAATGAATGGAGACAATCAAAACATAAATCCTTATTTGTGTTTAGCTCATGAATCTATGCTCTCCTACCACCATAGACTAAGCAAATTAACTACTCAGCCATAAACAGAGAAATCACAGAGATAATGGAAGAAGAAGACATGTCTGCATCAATAAATAATAAGCAAGAGGGTTCAGAAATCTTCTCTAAAGATTGTAGAGATTCTTCTCCTTCAAAGATACAAGTACTGAAATCACAAATCTCCAAAAGGTCAAATATGGTTTCTGGTGTAAGAAGTAGTGTAGTAAATAATAGAAGAGAGGAAAAGAAGATATATGGAGGCTGCTGGCGGCTGGGAGAGAAAAATAAGAGAATTAGGGCAAATCCCAAAATATATTGTAATTTCCTTTAAAATCTCTGCCGCGGGAGCATGCACTTTAGGCTGTTCCGCATGAAAATCTCAAATTTGTACTATTTTCTACCTCTTTTACTCCAATTGGTCCATCTCCTATCCAATGCAACTCCAGACATGTAATGACTTAAAAAAGACTAAAAAGACTCGATAAAGACCATAAACACTTAAGAAAACATCGTTAGAATATGCTAAAAACACCATATATCAATTCTCCCAGACTTAGATCCTTATTTGTCCTCAAACAATGTCAAGTATCAAGAACATGGAGAAAGCTTTGAAAGTGTGGAAACTCTCTATGGTTCAAGAACCATACTTTAACCACGAATCTCTGATCCATACAAGAAGTAAAACTAAAACAACACACCCTTCCTTACCAAAACCCCACTGACCGTTGTTCAAACCGGCTCCATACTCTGTATCTCGGACCTGTAAAAGTTAAGCCTTCAGACAAAACTCCTTACATTCAATTAAGAGTGGCGTGAGCTTCTCATCACATGCATTAGTCATGGTTACGGTCTAGGTATAAAACATGTCTTTTTAGTGTTTAAGTGGAGCTAGTCAGTGTATATGGGTTACCATTTTCATAGAGGATGCATGATATCGCACAAATTGCAAGAGAGGACAGGTCCATTGATGTCCACAGCCCCTACTCGTTTTTGCCTGCTCTTCCTCTGGAACAAGTGATCTGATGAAACATCTATTCTTCTCTTAGAACAGTCGATCATCTGCATGGTCTTTATCTCTTCAACTTTTTGCACACACTCTTTTACTCGACCTTCCTAATGGATCTTGTTTCTTTGTGATCTTCCCCTCCCCCGTCACCTTATTCTGATGAAAATAAGTTTTTTATATTAAATAAGAATACTGATGGTGATGGTGACGAAGAAGGAGGTAACATATCATGGTTTCGATGTGCCAGTGGTGGTCCTGATTATATTCTCATTCATGTTTCTTCTTAGCATGCTCTTGCTTGTTCTGAATCATAAGGCGTCAGAGCAGTTGCTCCCGTAGCTCGCATGTTTTCCTCTCATAACACTTTCCTGCTACAATAACGCGTAAGAGGCAGTTTCAATCCTTTCCTCTCCGGCCCTTTTGCACATATCTGCACATAAAATATTAAAAAGCAAATGCATGAGGGCGGAATAAAGGCTTAGGGTATTAAGGTGGGTACTAGCTAAAAATGAGCAAGCCACTCAGGATCAACAAGATGGATAGAAAGAATAAGAAGTCATGAGTGTTAATCACGATAAACCCTAATCTAATGCCCATGAAAAGAAGAATTACAGTCAAGATTATGTTCAAGTTAAATGAAGTTAAGTCTTTCCAAAGTAACCTCTACAAGCTGAAAGCTTCTGGAAAACAAGATGATGTAATGTCATGGTGTTCCGGATCCACATGTGTGTATGTCGCCATTGCTAAGGTCACTGAATAAGATAGCTAAATCACGAGGGTGGTTAATAAACATCACAAATAAGGTCCTAATTCCCACAAAATTTTGACTGACTTGATCCTAAACTGACTCGATAAAACATCAAAATGACTCAGGACTGACTCAAACATAAAAACCAAAAGAAATAAACGAGTTAGTAAACGACAAATACCCTCCCCCGGACTTACTTCACAACGTCTCGGTGTGAAAATAAATCAGAGAGAAGGTGTAAATAAAAACATAAATATAAATATTTTTGGTCGAGATACTTACATGCGTGAAAGAGGAGCTCTACGAAAATTTTGGGTTCTCCATAGTTTGACCTCCGCCTGGAGCAGCCGCTCCTTTTGGAGGAATAGCTGCTCCGGTTCTGAAACCCATAAACTTTTTTGAAGTATCTCGGGTTTTTCTGATTTTTGACATGAGACTCAACAAACTAAAAAAAAAAAAAACAAAATCTTAATGATATTTACACTTACCAGTGGGTTACCTCCCACCAAGCGCTTGGTTTAAGTCACTAGCTTGACTTGCTGACATGAATCAGTCGGGTTGAGCATGAGTGCTTGCTCCAAAACAAGCTCCACAATCAGACATGTTCAGCTTCAATACTCTGCTCAATAACCCTTTTACAGCAGCTTCTCCTCTCTCCTTCAGCTCATGTGTGAGAATAGCTCTGATTTTTGAGAATGGTTTAGAGGTACCTTTGCACTTTACCTCATATTCAATGGAGTTCTCATCACACATGCGAGGTATCAAAGTCATTGTAGGACCACCCTTGACCTTTTTCTTCTGGATTTTTTACCTTTTCTTTCCCACGGAGTTCATTGGTATCAGTGTGAGGATCTCCATCCATGACTTCCTTGATCTTACTCTTTTCAGCAAGCTCCTTCTTAGGAAAAATTTCTGGTTGTTCTCTACTGACCATTGAGATGCAAGAGGCGTATCAAATTTTTGACCTGGTTGGGACATCCTTGTAGAAAGTCTTCTTGTTGATGTTGGAGAATGAGACTCTCCTATTAGGCAGGTCGGTGATTGCTCGCACAGTAGCCATAAATGACCTTCCAAAAATCAAAGGCATCTCATGATCTTTGCTCATCTCAACAATTTCAAATTCAGTATGTGAAATACAATCCCCAACTTGGACATGAAGGTTGCGAATGGTGCCATAAGGGACTGCTGTGGAGGAGTTTGCAAAAGCCAGATTCACTTGAGAAGGCTCAACATCCACAATGCCCAACTCATCTACAATCGCCTTTGAGACAAGATTCACACTAGTTCCAGAGTCACAAAGAGCTTCCTCAAATTCCATTCCAGCAATGGAACATGGAATAACAAACTTACCAGGGTCAGCAACCTTAGGCAAAACCTTCAGTGATGGCATGGTCATTTTCTTAATACAGATGACTTTAATTTTCTCTTGAGTCTCTCTAGTGTATGTGAAGAACGAAAGCAATGGCCGAATCTGCCGAGCATCTTCGAATGAGAGTTCTTTAGAAAGTTTCCTTACCATCTTATTAAAACCTTCCAGCTCCTCTGCACTAATGTGATCCCTCAGATGTCTAGGTGGAATAGGATATGGAACCGTAGGAACATACAATCGAAGTGGTGGAGTTTCAGCAGGTTCGTCAGGAGCAGTCGTTCTGGAGCTAGCAGACTGCTTTGTGTTCTCTTTTTCGCCCAGAATAGTCTCTGCAAGCGGCTGCTCTATTGCATTACAGTGCTCAATCCTAGGATTTTATCAGTTTTTCCAGGGAGCGTCCCTTTTTGCCTCTTGACACTCTCAGCTATTTGAGCTAGCTGAACATCAATCCTCTTTATGTGGTCGCTCACAGTATCATATTTTGTATTCAACTCAATGAACATATTTTCCATTTTGGTGTTGATCTCTGAGGTAACCTGGTGCAATGCCTTTCTCTGAATTTGTTGTCCCTGGAACAGTTTCTGCATCATCATACCCAAACCTTGCAGCTCATCTTGCGGACCACTGGTAGTAGCTGGAGCAGCCTGGTGGTTGCTCTGCGACTGTTGCTGGGGCTGATTCTGAATCTGACCCACAAACCGGTTCTGTGCCTGACTGAAAACAAATGTTTTACCTTGAAAATTCTGAGGGAAGCCTTGCTGATACCTCGTACCATGTGCCTGGTTGTTCTGCGCATACCATGTCCGTTGATATAGCTGATGTTCTGCTGATTGTTCTCTTTCTTTCCAGCCTCGGGAGCAACCTCTTGACTGTTCTGAATCTGCTCAGCCGTAACTTCCTCCATGATGTAAACTTTCCCTTGGTTGTTCTTAAGCAGCAGGTCAACCCTAGCTGTCAGCTCATCAATCTTCTGAGTGCCGACACTGTTCATTTCCTTGGAGCGATCGATCTCGTGGATCGTGTTGGCTGAACTAGCAGCCATGTTCTCAATCAGCTCAAAGGCTCCATCAGTGGTCTGAGTCATGAAGTCTCCATTACTCGCAGAGTTTAGAACACTTTGGTATTGCCAATCCACACCATCATAGAAGATTCCTAGGATATGGTCATTGTCAAACCCGTGATGAGGGCACTCCCTAAGAATGTCATTGAACCATTCCCATGCTTCATTAGCATGTTTCTTGAAAGAGGAGATCTTGTTCCTGAGAGCAGCCATTTTTGCCTTTGTGTAGAAATGGCCCAGGAAAGCCGCTCTAACATGTTCCCATGTAGTGAGGGAACCTGTAGGAAGTGACTTAAGCCATCTTGAAGCCTTTTCTTCTAGAGAAATTGGGAACAACATGCATTTGATAAAATCTGGTGGCACACCGTTTGCACGAGTAAAGCTGCAAATCTCTTCAAAAGCCTCGATGTGTTCCATTGGTATCTCAGCTGGTAATCCATGGAACGTCTTTCTCTGTACCAGGTTGATCATGGCAGGTTTGATCTCAAATTCTTGCCTGGGACATGGCAGTGGAGCAATGGCAGAGCGCGTAGCAGGGATGTTACGCGGTAGGTTTCTCTGCCCAATCGGAACAATTTGCTCTGGCTGTTCCTACTGCAAGAGCAGCATCCTGCTGAGCTTGGATGGTCTGCTGCATCTGAAGCATCTGATGTTGCATTTGTTGCAACGCAGCAGCGAGATCATCAGTATGGCCTTGATCACCCATGTTGGTGTTGTTTGGCCTTTTTTGTTGTCGATTGATTCTTTCTAACCTTGCTAGCTCCTGGTTGCTAACTGTAACTAAATCTCCTTATGCGTTCCTCCGAGTATGTCTACTGGTCATGCACATAGAACATTAGCTGCAACAAATAGGATAAGATAAGTTAGAGGTTTTAAAATAAATAAATAACCAACAAATAAATGTAAAAATATGGTCCCCGGCAATGGCGCCAAATTTGATATGCTCAAATTAATCTTCAAGGTACTCTCAAATAAGAGGTTCGATGTAGTACTTGAGGATCGAATTCACAGAGACCAACTCTTACACTTTATTTCTATGGGATCAATATTAAGCTAAGACAATGAATGGTTTTTAAATTAAGAAAATAAAACAAGCAAGTAAAAGAGAATGATTTGGGTTGGATTTTCAGATGATAAAAGAGCTAAGTATAGGGTGAATGATCGGAAATCAATGAGCATGAGCCAAACATCTGTTCAACGAACAAATCGCAGAAATTCTTAAACTCGAACAACAAGACAAGATTGATCCACTCTCATGGCATCCATCATTTTATCATGCATTCATAATATCTAAACTGTCGTTTGAATCAGAGAAAGATGATAAACATTAAGACCAAATTTGATAAGTTCATAATTTTCCCTAAAATCTACTTTCGCTGGTTAGGGACAAATCGCCCATTAATGTTATTTCTAGCAACCTAAAACATTTTTGGTGAATAAATTAAACCTAGAATCAGACACTAAATATATAACTAGTTTAGTGCAGGCAGTAAGTTCAACAGTGAATAGAGACAATAAAAACATAAATCCTTATTTGTGTTTAGCTCATGAATCTATGATCTCCTAGCACCCTAACTAAGCAAATTAACTACTCAGCCATGAACAGAGAAAACACAGAGATAATAGATAAGAAAACATGTCTGAATTAATAAATCATAAGCAAGAGGGTTTAGAAATCTTTTGCAAAGTTTGTAGAGATTCTTCTCCCTCGAAGATACAAGTATTGAATTCACAAATCTCCAAAAGCTCAAATATGATTTCTAGTGTAAAAAGTAGCGTAGTAAATAATAGAAAAGAGGAAAAGAAGATATATGGACGCTGCTGGCGGCTGGGAGAGAAAAATAAGAGAATTAGGACAAATCCCGAAATATGGTATAATTTCCTTAAAAATCTCTGCCGCGGGAGCAGGTACTTCATGCTGTTCCGCTAGACTGCTCCGCTAGGCTTCTCTGCTAGGCTGCTCCGCATGAAAATCTCCAATTTATATTATTTTCTACTTTTTTTACTCCATCTGGTTCATCTCCTATCCAATGCAACTCCAAACCTGTAGTGACTTAAAATGAACAAAAAAAAAATTCGATAAAGACTCAAAACATAAGCATAAAGAGCAGATTCAGACTTTGATTGACAAACACATAAAAAAAAAAACAACTTCGCTAAAAGGAATCAAAAATTCCGCATGCGTAAAGAAGAATGGATCAATAAGATCGAATCATATTTAACAACAAAAGTTGAATCTCTTTTGGTTTCTCTGAAATATAAGGATCAGATAAGAAGAAGACCAAGAGAGAAATTTCTCTCTAATATATTACTACTAATTAAAAAAAACAATATATATAAGTCCTCCATCTACATGTTAGCTAAACAAACGCATTGCATGATAAAGTATAAGTGGGAAAAAATTGTAAACTACTAAAGTGCATAACTGAAACTTTGAAACATCTCTAACTCCATTTCGTTTTTATTTTAAAATAGAACTTAGAGTAAATTTGTTCAAACCTTACTTAATTTTCTACTCTATAATAAAATAAAAAATGAATCATTCCATAAATGGAGTAATGCATTTTTTTGTTTTTGTTTTTTTTTATTATTATATTTTTACTCTAAAATAAATTTACTTTACTTTGGAAACAAAAGTGTTTTATATTAAAGAAGCTCTAAAAACCCAACTTAATTCATCTTTAAATACATAATAAATACTCTACCTGTTTTAATTTAGTTTTCGTTGTAGGGTAAATTTTTTAAAAATTTAATGCAAAATTTATATTTAATATGATATTCTATTTTATTCATTGAAATGTGGTTAGATTTATAAGTAATGATGTTTTTATTTTTAAAAATATATAAATTAAATAGTGTCTGAATTTGTGTACATAAAACAAAAACGACGATGAACGGAAGGAATAAAACTAAAACGACAATGAACCGAAAGAGTATACAGTAATAAGGTGTTAAATTTTTAGTAGGAGTCTTATTAATACTTTCCAGATAAAACATTGATCATTTTACTTAATTTCCACTAAAATGTCGTGTATATATATGTTTTTCTACTTCTCGAAATATTTCAGAATTTATAACTTCTTTACATATAGTCAAAACTCAAAACAAATAATTTTGAGGTTTCAAAATTACACAAGTGATCAAAACTTAATTATTGAAACTGATAATACTTTACATAATTTTAATCGATAATATATGAGAGACACAAACATCAGAAGCAAGATAGATTCATCTTTAGAAGCCTGGATGTGGGCAATCTAGAGTATAAAATTCCTTCATAATGATAACATTTTTTTCTGGATTTTTAGTAATAAAACCCCTCAACTAAAGATGAATCGTAGAAAAAATCATCAACTAAAGATTTAGTGAAATAAACCCTCAACTTTAATTCTGTTAATGTCTGTCACCCTCCGTCACGGAATTTTAGACGGAGGGTGACATACGTTAACAGAACTAAAATTGGGGGTTTATTTCATTAAATCTTTAGTTGAAGAGTTTTTTTACATTTCATCTTTAATTGAGAGGTTTTATTACTAAATGCGATATACTATTTTAAAATGTTTATTATCATTTATTTATTATTTTTAAGAATCTTACAATTGATTTATAAACATTTAAATAATTTATATTTTTTTATCTATTACTTTATTAGTTTTTAACCTATTTATAAAGCTTTGTAAATATTTTAATATTTTAAAAACTACTCCCTCCGTTTCATATTAAGTGTCGTTGTGGAGAATTTTTTGTGTTACAAAATAAGTGTCGTTTTCGGTTTTCAATGCAAAATTTATTAATTTTATTATGTACTTAATTTTTCTATTGGTTAAAATATGGTTAGGTGTATAGGTTATTGTGTTTTTATATAGGAAATATGTAAAATTAATTATTTCCTTAATCCGTGTGCATAGCTGTAGAGTGACACTTATAATGAAATAAATGGAGTATTAATAAGGTTTAACGATGATTTTATAAGTTTTGTCTGCTATTTCTTAGGATGGAATAATACATGATTTTTCTTGACATTACGAAGTAAAGTGATAAAGCTTTATAAAAGAGGAAACACATAAAGGTTTTTTTATATTAATACTGTCAAATATTACATAATCAAGATTTCTAAGTTATATAAAGTAGTAGGTAATGTTAAGGATATTTAATTAGTTTAGAAATTTAACAATGTTACTTAAAATATTGAAATGGTTTTTTCTCCTTTTTACACAATTTCAATTTGATTCGTACTTTTTTCTATTCAGAAGAAATAATGAAGGATTATTTATCTTCTTTTTGATTTCTGAACCAATATATTATACTCCTACCATTTTAATCAATAAGCTTTTCTTGTTTTATTTGTTTACTTAATGTTTTTGTAGTATGATAAAGGGTTTTTAGTAATAAAACCCCTCAATTAAAGATGAATCGTAAAAAAAAAACCTCAACTAAAACTTTAATGAAATAAATCCTCAAGTCTAGTTTCGTTAATGTCTGTTACCCTCCGTCACAGAATTTTAGACGGAAAGTGACATATATTAACATAACTAAAGTTGAGGGTTTATTTCATTAAATCTTTAGTTGAGGGTTTTGTTTACAATTCATCTTTAGTTGAGGAATTTTATTACTAAATGCGATTAAATATTTTAAAATATTTATTATTATTTATTCATTATTTAAGAAACTTAAAATTGACTTATAAACATTTAAAATAATTTCTATTTTTAATATATTAATTTATCAATTTTATAACTTATTTATAATTTTTTTCTCATTTAATACTTTTTTATAAATTATTATTAAGGTTTAATGGTAATTTTATAAGATTAAAGATGTGATTATTCGTCCTATTACAAAAACGTGACGTAAATAAATAAAACAAGAAAAGCTTATTGATTAATATGGTAGGAGTATAACATATTAGTTCAGAAATCAAAAAGGAAAAAAACAATCCTACATTATTTCTTCTGAAACAGAAAAAAGTACGAATCAAATTGAAATTGTGTAAAGAAGAGAAAAAACCCATTGCCATATTTTAAGTAACAATGTTGAATTTCTAAACTAATTAAATATCCTCAACATTATCTACAACTTTATATTACTTAGAAATCTTAATTATTTGACATTTGACATTATTAATATAAGAAAATTGTATGTGTTTCTTCCTTTATAAAGTTTTATCGCTTTACTTCATAATATCAAGAAAATCATGTATTATTCCATCCTAAAAAATAGCAGACAAAAGTTTATAAAATCATCGTTAAACCTTATTAATAGTTTATAAAATATTAAAATATTTACTAAGCTTTATAAATAGGTTAACATTGATAAAGTAATAGATTAAAAATATAAATTATTTTAAATGTTTATCAATTGTAAGATTCTTAAACAATAAATAGATGATAACAAATATTTTAAAAATATTTTAAAATATTTAATCGCATTTAGTAATAAAACCTCTCAACTAAAGATGGATCGTACCAAAAACCCTCAACTAAAGATTTAGTGAAATAAACCCTCAACTTTAGTTAACGTATGTCACCCTCCGTCTAAACTTTTGTGACGGAGGGTGACATACATTAACGGAACTAAATTTGAAGGTTTAATTCACTAAATCTTTAGTTGAAGGTTTTTTTTTTACGATCCATCTTCAGTTGAGGGGTTTTATTATTAAAAACCCTATGATAAACAATCACATCTTTAATCTTATAAAATCATCATCAAACTTTAATAATAATTTATAAAAGTATTAAATGAGAAAACTTTATTAATAGGTTTTAAACTTGATAAAGTAATATATAAAAAAAATATAAATTATTTTAAATGTTTATAAATCAATTTTAAGATTCTTAAATAATGAATAAATGATAGTAAATATTTTAAAATATTTAACCGCATTTAGTAATATAATCTCTCAACTAAAGTTGAATTGTAAAAAATACTCTCAACTAAAGATTTAATGAAATAAACCCCCAATTTTAGTTTTAATAACACATGCATCATCCGTCTAAAATTCCGTGGCGGAAGATGACATACATTAAAGGAACTAAAGTTGAGGGTTTATTTCATTAAATCTTTAGTTGACTACTTTTTTACGATACATCTTTAGTTAAAGGGTTTTATTACTAAAAACCCTTATTTTCCCAAGTGAAAACAAGGAACTAGTTGCAGCCATCACAAAACCAAAAGCATGGCCATCACTCAAATTTTATCAAAACTATTTCTACAGCTTCAAAAGTTTATGTTTTGGTAGGTCGAATGTCTTCACGGTAAGGCTTTGACACCAAGTTTTCTCATAACAAAAAATGTGCTAAAAGAGAATCGGTTTCAATCCTATACATCATCAAGCTATCCCTTTTGGTTAAAGGATTTCTTTCTCTAGATTTCACTTGTATTTAGGAATCATGCTTTCGTCTTTTAACCTATTTTTATGGTTACTCTAAAGAAATCAAATGAATTTTTAGTATTAAAAATATATATATATATATATATGAGAGACACAAAAAAGTAATAAACTTTTTTCGTCTATAGCAAAACGAGCTCCTCTCCTGATGAAGGAGCTCCAATTGACCATCGCCGTTGCCGATCCAATTGAAGCTAAAGCGGTGTGTTTGGGTCCTACTTTTCACTTCCAAATCTCGTTGCGATGATACAGATAAACCGTAAGATGAATATAAGATTCCAATATCTATTCAATGTCAATTACAACAAAGAACCGATCTCACCAAGCCAAGAGCTTACACGAAGAAACAGCTCAAAAGCGTTGATAAGATGAACAAGACGAAATGTACAGAGAACGATTAGGGTTCTTTACAACAATTTCTGATTACTCTGTAAAAAATGAACTACTCCTCTGTTATAAACTCGTTGCTTCCACCGTTTGTAACAAAATTCTCCCGTCTCCTTCTTCCGTCTACACGTGTCCTTTGCCGTTAACTCTCAACGACCTTCATATAGCTGACACGTGTAACTCCCTTTTTCCTATAACAAATCCTCCCTGTTCGAAGAACCTTGACCACAAGGTTCAAAAGATGGAATCCGCTTCTGAAACTCATAAAGCAGCTCCCAGGTCGCTTCCTCCTCCCCTTTGTTCTTCCACTTAACCAAAACTTGAGTGGCTGCTCGACCCTGTCTCTTCACCATCTTTCTCTCCAAAATTTTCTCAGGCTCTTGAATCAAAACATCAGAGATCACTACTGGTAACTCCGTTGAAGTTACCACATTTCCCAGTAACACCTTTAGCTGAGAAACATGGAAGACCGGATGTATTAATGATGAAGCTGGCAGCTGTAGTTTATAAGCAACGTCCCCACAACGATCAATAATCTTGTAAGGTCTAAAGAACTTTGGTGAAAGCTTGTTATTAGACCTAACCACCGTTGATTGTTGCCGATACGGCTGCAACTTCACATACACGTAATCTCCAATATCAAAAGAACGCTCTGTCCGATGCAAGTCTGCATTTTGCCTCATCATATGCTGAGCTCGTAAGAGATGGAACTGCAGCATAAGGATCATATCTTCTCTGTCTTGCATAGACTTCGCCACTACTGCCACCTTAGACTCGCCCGGTAAGTAAGGTAGATGCATAGGAGGTGCATGACCGTAGACATCTTCAAAAGGTGTCATCTGTGTAGCAGTATGGAAAGTTGTATTGTACCAATACTCAGCTAGTGGCAACCAGTTGCTACACAGATGAGGTCTTTCACTGGTCATACATCTTAAGTAAGTCTCCACACACTTGTTAACTATCTCCGTCTGTCCGTCACTCTGAGGATGATAGGCAGTGGAATAGTTCAATGAAAAACCCCCTGTAGTGAAAACATCTCTCTCCAAAATTCACTGAGGAACACAGAATCTCTATCACTTACAATCGTCTGAGGAAACCCATGAAGCTTGAAGATATTATCCAAAAACTCTTGAGCCACAGAAGCTGCGGTATAGGGATGTTTCAGAGCAATAAAGTGTGCTGCCTTACTAAGACGATCAACCACAACCCATATGACTGTCTTACCAAAAGAATTAGGAATACCATTTATAAAGTCCATTGAAATGTATGTCCAGACTGCGGTTGGTATAGGTAAAGTTTGTATCAACCCTGGTGAAGCCACTGTCTCATGTTTACAACGTTGACAGACACTGCAACTTCTGATAAATGCTTGTATGTCTTTAGTCATACCCTTCCAGTAAAATAAGCTTTTAACTCTCTGATGAGTTGCATCCCTTCCTGAATGTCCTGCACTACCAGACCCATGAAGCCACTGCAATATATTTTTTCTCAGGTCAGCCACTGCTGGAATCACCAGTTTACTCTTCCTTCTTAGTGATTGTTGGGACCAAGAGAAATGCTTATGAGAGTCCGGTTTCTCTTCAAATCCTCTATCAACTGCTTTGTCATTGGATCCATTACATAACTCTCCTGAATCTGTTTCAGCAAGTCACACTCCAGCACAGAGAGAGCCATGCTTAAAACGTCGAATCCCTCCACTCGAGAAAGAGCATCTGCTGCAAGATTATCCTTCCCCTGCCTGTATTGAATCTCATAATCGAATTCAAGCAGCTTAGGCATCCATTGTTGTTGTATAGGAGTATTTAACCGTTGTTCCAAAAGATATTTCAAGCTTCTCTGATCTATTCTGATGATAAAATGATCATTCAACAGATAGTGTCTTCATTTCTGCACTGCAAAGACCACTGCCAACAACTCTTTCTCATAAATGGAAAGATGCAACTGCTTTCCTTTTAGATGCCTACTGATATAAGCCAAAGGATGTCCTTCTTGCATCAAAACAGCTCCTATTCCATTCCCACAAGCATCAGTCTCCACTACAAATTGCTTGTCAAAGGCAGGTAAAGCAAGAACTGGTGCTTCACACAACGCATTCTTAAGTTCTTCAAACGCCAACTGAGCCTCCTCTGTCCACTGAAAATCATCTTTCTTAGAGAGAGCAGTAAGAGGACGTGCAATACTACCAAACCCTTTGACAAAGCGCCTATAATACCCGGCCAGACCAAGAAATCCTCTTAATTGATTAAGGTTTACAGGTTGTGGCCAGTTTTGTACTGCCTTCAGCTTCTCTGGATCAGTAGAAACTCCCTTTGCTTCAATATAATGTCCCAAGTATTGAACTCTCTCTGTTACAAAATCACATTTGCTCCTTTTTGCATACATGTTATTCTCCTTCATTACTTCAAATACTTGCCTGAGGTGAGTAGCATGAACTTCCAACGACTCACTGTACACTAATATATCATCAAAGAATATGAGTACAAATTTTCTGAGAAAAGCTTTGAAGACTGAGTTCATCAGATGTTGAAATGTTGCAGGGGCATTGGTTAAGCCAAATGGCATCACCAAATATTTATAATGGCCACTGTGAATTTTAAAAGCCGTATTATGAATATCAGTTGGATCCATTCTCACTTGATGATAACCTGCCCTCAAATCAATCTTAGAATAAATTTTTGATCCTCCTAATTCATCCATAAGATCTTCAATCAGTGGAATAGGAAACATGTCCTTCACAGTCATACTATTGAGGTTCCTGTAATCCACACAAAGTCGCCAACTTCCATCCTTTTATTTTAACCAACACCACTGGTGAAGCGTATGAACTTGAACTCGTTTGTATTGTCCCTGCATCAAGAAAGCTTTGTACCATCTTATCAATCTCGTTCTTCTGGTATAAAGCATATATGTAAGGACGTTGATTCACCGGGTTAGACCCTTCCAATAACGGAATTCGGTGATCATGCTCACCCTATGAGGAGGTAAAGTTGTAGGCTCTGCAAAGATAGGCTTAAACTCCTCCAATAGTGAGTTGATCATGTTATCCATCTTGTCTGTTTTAGAAATTTCAATGGTAGACAAAGACGGTTCCATATCAACTTCATTAGATTGAAAATAGATCATAGAGATTTGAGCTTGGTCATGTGTGAGCTTAGCCACATTGACTGACTTCACCTCCTTCACGGATCCTTCTTTGATGCCATAAAGCAAAACTTTCTTCTTCTCCCATTTAAACTGCATTGTTAACTCTAGGAAATCCCATGTAATAGGTCCTAAAGTTGATAGCCACTGAACTCCCAAAACCATATCACAATTTCCCAATGGCAACAGCATAGTGTCCTGACAGAAAGAAGCATTCTGAAAGGTCCATTTAAAGTCTTCGATCCTTTCCTGAACACGCAGTTTCCCTCCATCTTCTACTGCTACACGATTCATCGTTGGGGCCAGTATATTACAGCCCAACTTAGATGCAACACGTGGATCCAAAAATTTATGTGTGGATCCAGTATCAATGAGAATATACAGAACTCTTTTCTCATATAATCCGCGGACCTTCATTGTCATGTAACTCTCAGTAATTCCTGCAACGGCACTAGCAGATATCTGAGCAATATCTCCTTCCTCTCTCACCTCTTCTTGAGGCTCCTCCTCTGCCTCAAAATACTCCTCACTATCATCTAAATCCATCAAATACAACTGAGTTTTCTTATGCTTCAGATAATGTCCTGGAGTATACTTCTCATCACAATAGTAACATAGCCCTTTAGCTCTTCTTGCACTCATCTCTTCATTCTTAAGAAAGGGCTGTGGTTTCTTTACTTCATTCTGCTTCTCATTCCCATCAGTAAGTAACTTTCTCTGCTCAAAAGGCTTTGGAGTCGGCAGAAGTCCTTTAGCAGAGCTATTGTTACTAGCCGTCTTTCCTTGAGACCAGCCTGGAGTGTGAACTTTGCGTGGGTGAGCAGTCTCATACAACCTCCCAAGCAACAAACATTCACGTACTGATTTTGGTTGAAACATCATTATGTGCATCTGAGTATCATTGTTTAAGCCTGCTAAATACGCACTCACCAAGTAACTCTCACTCAACTTCACCTTTGTGCGTATTAGTTCAAATTTGGCGTGATAGTCGCTAATACCAGATGTTTCCTACAATTTCTTCAAATCAGCAATGGGATCATCAAGTACTTCTTCAAATCTCTCCTTCAATAGCACTTTATATTGGTCCCAATCTTCAATCACATATGCATCTTGCTCAGATTGAGCTAAAGCTTGATGCCAAGCCGATGCTACACCATCGAAATGGATCGAAGCTAACCTCACTCTCAATTCTACCGGCGTATTATCAATCCCAAAGAATTCCTCCACTTTAAACAACCATTCTTTCACATTATCACCGTTGAATCGCGGAAAATCCACCTTGGATAACCTCGTCATAGCGGCGTAGTTATGTTGATTACCTTGCCGTTGACGTCGATAAAAATCCGTCGGTTGATTTTCACTCGTCGAAGCATTCATCGGATTGTTGTTCGTCATGATCTTGAATGTTTCGATCATCTCGCGAATGCTCTCCTCCGTTCGAGCAATACGTTCGTTCTGCAACTCAATCGCTTTCTCCAGCGCGTCAAAGCGAGTCAAAACCGCGCCATCAACTTCACGCGCCGTCGTGTTCTTCAAAGCTTGCGCTCGTGTCTCCGTCATGGATTCCGAGGTTCGTTTGACGTCTGATACCTTTGATACAGATAAACCGTAAGATGAATATAAGATTCCAATATCGATTCAATGTCAATTACAACAAAGAACCGATCTCACCAAGCCAAGAGCTTACACGAAGAAACAACTCAAAAGCGTTGACAAGATGAACAAGACAAGACGTACAGAGAAAAATTAGGGTTCTTTACAACAATTTCTGAATACTATGTAAAAAATGAACTACTCCTCCGTTATAAACTCGTTGCTTCCACCGTTTGTAACAAACTTCTTTCGTCTCCTTCTTCCGTCTACACGTGTCCTTTACCGTTAACTCTCAACGACCTTCATAATAGCTGACACGTGTAACTCCCTTTTTCCTATAACATGCGACGAGATTCTTTGAACAGTCGACGACTTCCTAGTGGGACATCTATCACATAGATGATGGATATATAAATCAAGAAGTAAAGTCAACCAAAGCAACTTAAGATTTTTTTGACGACAGAAACTTTAAATGGGCCCAATTAAGGCCCAACATATCACTTAATAAAGCTTCTTTTCGTAAGTGACTAGTAAGAAACGAAACTCAGAGAGAGAGAGAGAGAGAGAGAGAGAATGGGAAGGATATTTACGGTGGAGCTTGAGGGAAGATCTTACAGATGCAGGTTTTGCAGAACCCATCTCGCTCTTCCCGATGATCTTATCTCCAAGGTATTACTTTAATCTCTCCTTCTTACAGAACTTAGATAATTCACAAGTTCCATTTTTCTTGAAATGATAAACCATTTCTTGAGCTTGTTAGTTCGATTCCTATTTGTAGCATAGCTCCTTGGAAAAGTCGTTCTCTTGGTGAATTCTTTGTGGAAACACTCTATATAGGTTTCTTAGTTTAGCAAGTTAGGCGTCCTTCCTTCCTCTCCAAAACTATAAATTACAAAAAAAAACTGAAGAAAAAGCTTTATTTAGTTACTAAAAAATTCTCAAGTTAGTGTTTTTCTTCTGGGATTAAAGTATAATATATTGGAGAATTAAATTTATATTTTATGACACAACAACATATAAGCTGAATGTGTTACTAGAGTTACTTCTACTCAAACTCCTGTGTTATTAGAAATAAGGTCTATCTTTATAATATCAGAAACTGAAGTAAATATAGTATAATGTTTGTTTAAGCTGCATGATGTGCTATCCATTTTGAGTGTAATCTTTATTCTGAGTCTCTGACTCATCTTTTTTTTTTTTTTTGTGGCAGTCATTTCATTGCCGCAGAGGAAAGGCTTACCTCTTCAATCGTTCGTAAGTAAAAACTTATTTGATATGATTATGGTCTTGTTCTGTTTCTTCAATGTCAAGCAGTACAAAATTACACTTGTCTGTTTAGCAATATTAAGTTCTAGTTTTCTGTTAACAATGTTCGGTCTCTCTGCATTGATACCCTTTACAAGTATCTCTAATGCAAGTTTTATTTAATGCATATATGGTATTTGGATATACGTAGAGTGAATATAAGTATGGGTCCTTTAGAGGAAAGGATGATGCTTTCGGGTATGCACACTGTTGCTGATATCTTCTGCTGCTGTTGCGGACAGAATGTTGGTTGGAAATATGTAAAATCTCACTCTTAACTTACTCTTTCTTGTTAGTCTTACTTCTACGTATCTTGTGAGTTACTCGTTTTTGCATTGTTGCTTTCTTGTTTGTTTGTTTGTTTGTAGGAGTCAGCGCATGAGAAAGCTCAGAAGTACAAAGAAGGCAAATTTGTTCTGGAAAGGTAAACATCTTCTCTTCTGAAAAGTCCCACACATTTTTAGCCATAAACTTTGGTTTTATTTTTGTTTTACAGAGGAAGGATCGTGGATGAAATCGATTTATCAACGGAGGTTTACATCGATACTCGAAGCGACACAGAAGATTCTTGAAATGTTAGCTTTAGATTCTAAATGTTTGTGTGTTTTGGAATAATGTTTGTCAAGATCAGAGCTTGTTAGTGTAAAATTGTGTAGGTGTAGCACGAGGTTTATAAGAGATGTGTACGGGAGGCACTTGCTGTGTTGTTGTTTATTGTCTCAATGACCCTCGGACTTTCTAGATGGGGTCTCTTGTTTTTTTTTTTTTTACTTGTGTAAAAACCCATCCAAGAGGTTGTTGAATAAGTGCTTTGATTAATCAAGAGCATGCCCAATGGTAGCGCTTTGATCAGTTAAGAGCATGATAATACGATAAGGATAGAATCAGATATCTTAGGGATTTAGACTCATCTAATATATTCCTATTACTAACTGGTTTAAGTTATGTACGTTGTATAAATACCTTACACTGGTGAATGAATAAGATATACAAGTTTTACTTTTATATGGTATTAGAGCTAAAAGATCTACAATCTACAAATGTTTCTACTTCGTGATCAATAATTCTTCTATTTCCATACCTTAGTTACCATCAAATATCGTCAACAAAGATGGCTGACGGTAACACAAGTTCTTCTATTACTAATCCTACGTCTCAGACTGCCTCAACTGATCTAACTCAACATCGGTTCTTCTGAGTGGTCTACGGAACTTCAGAACTCACTTCAAGCCAAGAAGAAAACTGGATTTATCGATGGGAACTATTCATAAACCGGATGCAGAACCTGATCTATCCTGCCGGCTTGCGGCAAAATCCATGATCGTTGGATGGATCCGTACCTCCATTGATGCCAAGGTCAGATCTACTGTTACACATGTTACAGATACTCACAAGCTCTGGGAATCGTTACGCTTCCGCTTCTCCGCCAAAAATGGAGCTTGTATACATAACCTGTAGGATGAGATTACAAATTGCAAACAAGATGGCAAATCTGTTCTTCAGTACTACGAAAAAACTTACCAGCTTTTGGGAGGAACTACAGAATCTCAAAACTTCTGATACTTGCACGTGTGTGTAGGAGGTGGGCCGTACCTGCCCTTCAAGGCCCACGAGAAATCACACTCGGCCCGGCAACAACTGAAGTCAGACCCGAGTGGCGTCCGTACGAGTATGAAAGCGGATTGTTGAGCCAACGACAGGCCCAATACTGGAGGCCCATGAACCGAGAGCGACCTAGGTTAAGACCGAAGAGCTCGAGCTATAAAAGGGGAGAGAGGCAACACAAGAGGGGGAAAAAAAATTAGAGACGGAGACGGCGGCATAGACTAGAGCAAGTAGCTAGACTTATTTCGTTGTCTTTACTGACTAAACCCGAATCTCGGCACGGCTTCCGGACGCCGGGATTCTTTCTGTACTCTCTCCGTTTATAAATAAAACCTGTTCACTCGGTTCATTTAGATTCGCACCTTTGTAATAACCCACCGACGAGTCCTGTCACTCATTTCACTGATACACGACCGAACTCGGTACAAACAGTTGGCGCCCACCGTGGGGCATAACAAAGTAGTGTGGTAAAAAAAATGAACGAAGAAACCCCTCCCGCCGACGAGCAGACGGAGGAAACGCCGCCGGTTCAGAACCCTGAAACCCTCATGGATTCCGTCTTGGCTCGCCTTGCTCACCAAGAAGAGGTTCAAAAAACGACTAACGAGCACCTTGCGGCCATCGCCGCCACACTCGCAAACCCAGACGGAAATCTCTCCACGGCTCGCCGATTCCTCTTCAACACAAACCCTACTCCTACTCCGGCGAACCAACCCATCCAGCCGACCGACACACCGGTTGACACCGCTCAACCGGCTGACAACCCAGATCTGCGAACCATTCGGGAGATCGCCGAGCTAAAACTCGCACTACAGGAGATTCACTCTCAGATCCACCACGTGACGAGTGCGGCCCCCCAGATAGATAAGGTTCTCGCGACCGCCCTCCGTACACCCTTCACTCGTCGCATTACCGACGTTCGGCTACGAATCACGGAGAAAATCCGCCTGCCTACTTTTGGCGGCACTGACGACCCATCGGAACATATGACGGCATTCAACATCGCCATGGGTCGAGCGAACTTCACCGACGCCGAACGAGACGCCGGTTTTTGCCAGCGGTTCGTTGAGAGTCTCGAAGGAGCCGCGCTGAACTGGTTCTCACGCCTGCCGGAGAACTCCATTGACACTTTTCGCGACCTCTCTACGGCCTTCTTGAAGCATTACATCATGTTCACCAACCAGAAAGCCACCGCTTCCGACCTGTGGAAGCTGTCCCAGTTGCACGGTCAGACCCTGAGAGATTTCATGGAGAAATTCAAGGAAGTCGTATCCAAGGTAGACGTCCCCGACAACATCGCAGTGGACGCCCTGAAAAACACGCTTTACATCCACTCAAAGTTCCGAGAAGACCTCTATCGCAACCCAACGACTTCACTTCAAGACGCCATCGCGCGTTCGAACAATTTCATCCGAATGGAAGAAGATACCAAGGCGATGATAAGTAAACAACACGCGAACAAACCTGCACCGAGCAAGACCTCCGATTCAAAGCAAGAGCCGAGACAACACTCGGCGGACGAAAAACAGTCCAAGAAGAAGAGCTTCGTCTACATGGTAGACGAGGACGCCATCTCCGACTCGACGGTTGTAGTTCGCGCCAAAGGATGGAATCACTATAACCGAAAGGAGGACGATGCATCGGGCGAACCAACGTCCCAAAAACCTGACACCGACGAGCGCGAACCATATTGCTCGTACCACAAATCCAGGGCGCACGACTCGAAGGATTGCAAGCAGCTCAAGGAGATATTGTTCGGAAAATACTCCCGTGGTGAAATCCCAACAGATCCTCCAAAGCCGCGTCCGAAAGGAAATAATAGCTGGAGCAAGAACAAGGACAAAAGAGGGCAGAAACCACCCGGCACGCCTAGCAGGGCAAAAGAAGACGCATCAAAACCTGAGGAAAAAACCGAGCCCCGCGATCGCGACGAACCGCCCCCCGAGGAGGAACAACCAAAAAATAGGAAGAGGATCCAGGTCATACTGACCGGCCCCGAGTCATCATCCGACGACGAGAACGAATCCCGCGACTTACGTACGCTCCTTACCACACGACGCCTGGCCCGCACGCCGGATGCCTCCCACGATCTCCGAGATACCATAAATCGTTGCAAAACCCGCCGAATCTCACCAGAAGCGAAAGCTGTCGACCTCCGGGATAAGTTGAATTCCGCTAAGAAAGATCTCCGGGAAACGCTTAACCAATCGAAGCAACTTGATCTACGCAAGCATTTAGATACGATTAAATCCCTCGCCAAGTCCAATCCGCATTCAGGAACAAGCGCTCGGCTAAATTTTATCATGGGAGGCTCACCGCCTTACGATGAGTCAGTACGTTCTGTACAAACCGACCACAAACGCGCGAAATCCTCCGGAGGCCGGCATGTGCAACCCCCAGACGAGCCTCGAATCACGTTCTCCGCCGAAGACGCCCGCGGGGTACACATGCCTCACAACGATCCACTGTTAATCGAGGTAGGGATCGCCGACTGCGAGGTAACTAAAGTCCTCATTGACACGGGTAGTTCCGTGGACTTGATTTTCTACAATACCCTCGAGAAGATGGGAGTCGATCTCCGACTAATCAAGCCCTCAACTCGCTCCCTAACCGGATTCAACGGCGCATCCGAAGATATGCTCGGCACTATTCGTCTTCCGGTGTATGCCGGGGGAATAGCGCGAACTGTCAAATTCTCTATAATCGGTACGAGTGCCCCGTATCACGTAATACTCGGAACGCCTTGGCTGCATTCGATGAAAGCGATCTCATCCCACCTACCATCAGTGCGTCAAGTTCCCAGGCAACGACGGCAGCATCCGCACGCTTCGCGGCGATCAGGAAGCAGCTCGCGCGTTGCTCGTAGCAAACATCAAGCAAAGTTCACGCCGAGTAAATAATGTAACCGCCAAACCAATACACAAAATCTATCCCCAGAAAGAGGAGATCCAGGAAGTTCTGCTTGATGACAGCGATCCGAGTAGGGTGGTTCGGGTAGGCGCATACCTACCGGATGCAATGAAGCGAGATATCGTCGAATTCTTGCGAGCCAATCAGTCGACCTTTGCTTGGGAGACATCAGATATGAAGTGAATCGACCCCTCGATCACTACACACCAGCTGAACGTCGACCCAACTTTTAAACCTATCAGGCAGAAGAGGCGAAAACTGGGACCCGAACGATCTAAGGCGGTAAATGACGAGGTCGAACGGCTACTCGCAGCCGGCTCAATTACGGAAGTTCGGTACCCCGAGTGGTTAGCCAACCCGGTCGTCGTAAAAAAAAAGAACGGCAAATGGCGTGTCTGCGTCGACTTTACCGATCTCAACAAGGCCTCCCCGAAAGACAGTTTCCCACTCCCCCACATCGATCGCCTAGTTGAATCGACTGCCGGAAATGAACTGTTAACATTCATGGACGCATTCTTAGGTTACAATCAAATCTCCATGCATCCCGACGACCGAGAGAAAACCGCGTTCATCACAGACAGAGGAACATATTGCTATAAGGTCATGCCTTTCGGACTAAAGAACGCGGGCGCGACCTACCAGCGTCTCGTCAACAAAATGTTCGCGGACGACCTCGGCCGCACAATGGAAGTTTATATTGACGACATGCTGGTGAAATCGTCCCACGCAGCCGACCACCCGGGGCACCTCGCGGCATGTTTCCGCACCTTGAACGAGTACGGCATGAAATTAAACCCGGCAAAGTGCACATTCGGGGTTACCTCTGGCGAATTCCTCGGATACATCGTGACACAAAGAGGAATCGAAGCCAACCCAAAGCAGATCTCGGCAATTCTCGACCTTCCCAGCCCAAGAAACAGCCGCGAAGTCCAACGTCTAACCGGCCGTATTGCAGCCTTAAATAGGTTCATATCCCGATCAACAGATAAATGCCTCCCGTTCTACGAACTCCTTCGAGGGAACAAGCGTTTCATCTGGGACGAGAACTGCGAAGCGGCGTTCGCACAGCTGAAACAGTACCTCACCACGCCCCCGGTACTCTCGAAACCCGAGTCCGGTGATATCCTCTCCCTCTACATCGCCGTATCCACAACCGCAGTTAGCAGTGTTCTAATCAAGGACGATCGCGGAGAACAAAAGCCGATATTCTATACCAGTAAGCGTATGACCGAACCCGAGATGCGTTATCCAACTCTTGAAAAAATGGCCCTCGCGGTCATCACCTCCGCACGCAAACTCCGACCATATTTCCAATCTCACACGGTCGAAGTTCTGACAAACTATCCACTGCGGACAGTCATGCAAAACACCAACCAATCGGGTCGACTGTCCAAATGGGCGATCGAATTAAGCGAGCATGACGTTGTGTTCAAAGGACGCCCCGCCGCCAAATCCCAAGTTTTAGCGGACTTTATCATCGAGCTACCCAAAAACCTCGAAGAAGAACTCGTTCAGGAGCTCGCGTTACCCAAAGGAAATTGGATACTCCACGTTGACGGATCGGCTACCAACCAAGGATCCGGAGCCGGCGTACAGCTCCAATCTCCAACGGGCGAGCTAATTCGGCAATCTTTCAGTTTTAGGTTCCCGGCCTCGAACAACGAGGCCGAGTACGAATCTTTGATCGCAGGCCTTCGATTGGCGAAAGCAGTCAACGCGAAACGACTCAGTGCCTATTCCGATTCTCAGCTAGTGACGAGTCAATTCAGCGGTGAGTACGACACTCGGAATGCACGTATGGACGCGTATCTCCAGCTGGTCAAAGACCTCTCTCGGGAATTCGAATTCTTCGAACTCACAAAAGTCCCGCGAGGCGAAAACGTCTGCGCCGACGCCCTAGCCGCCTTAGGAAGCAAGATACGAGACCAAGTAAAGCGCACGATACCCATCCATCGACTCGAAGCACCAAGCATCGATCCAACCGTCGGTTGTACCGTCACAGCCGTACGCACACGAGCCTCCTCACGCGCCATGGAAGACCTTCCCACCGCAAATCCGCATGACGATGACTCAGCCCTCTCGGAGCCTCATCCCGCGAACGAAATAAGTGACCCGGTTCCCGATTGGCGAACCGAGCTACACAACTTCCTTCGGGACGGCACGCTGCCCTGCGATAAATGGAAAGCACGACGACTCAAAGCGAAGAGTACATGTTACGTGCTAATCGACGATCATCTGCACCGAGTCGCCGCGAACAGAGTTTTGCTTCGATGCATCCATGGCGAAGAAACGCATCTAGTGATGGCCGAGACGCACGAAGGCGCAGCAGGGAATCACTCCGGGGGCCGGGCACTCGCAATCAAGATCAAAAACCTCGGTTTCTATTGGCCAACGATGACAGCCGACTGCATATCTTACGCCTCACGATGCGACAAGTGCCAACGGCATGCGCCGACGATCCACTCCCCGACTGAAATGCTCCGCACCATGACCGCCCCATATCCGTTCATGCGTTGGGGAATGGATATAATCGGCCCAATGCCGAGTTTGCGACAGAGACGTTTCATCCTTGTCCTCACCGACTACTTCACCAAATGGATCGAAGCCGAGGCCTACACAAGGATTACCGATAAGGAAGTCCAGAGATTCGTTTGGCGCAATATCATCTGCCGACACGGTCTACCCTACGAAATAGTGACGGACAACGGTTCTCAATTCATCTCCCAACATTTCCGCGAATTCTGCGACAAATGGCGAATCCGCCTCAACACTTCGACTCCTCGATACCCGCAGAGCAATGGTCAGGCCGAATCCTCCAACAAAGCCATCATTGACGGCATCAAGAAACGACTCGACCTTAAGAAGGGTTGCTGGGCTGACGAGCTGGATGGAGTACTATGGTCGCACCGTACTACCCCTCGGGGCGCGACAAAAGCAACTCCATTCTCGCTGGCTTACGGGGTCGAAGCAATGGCACCTGCTGAAGTCAATGTTGCCAGCCTACGTCGCAGCAAAATGCCCCAGGCAGACGATCTCAACCAAACAATGTTACTGGACGCCCTGGACACGATCGAAGAACAACGCGACCAGGCCTTACTGCGTATACAGAATTACCAACAACAGATCGAGAGCTACTACAACAAAAAAGTTCGCTCCCGACCTCTCGCTGTGGGCGATCTCGTTCTGCGTAAAGTCTTCGAGAATACCAAAGAGCTAAATGCCGGCAAACTGGGAGCTAACTGGGAAGGTCCTTACACGATCACCCAGGTAGTTAAACCCGGCGTTTACCGATCGGAAACTTCCAAAGGGGAAGCAGTGCCTCGGGCGTGGAACTCCATGCATCTCCGTCGCTATAACACCGAGTAGATGCACTTCGTTTTAAAAAAAAAAAAAAAAAAAAAAAACCCCGAGTAGATGCGCTTCCCAGCCACTTCCACTCACCAAACCCCCGAGTAGATGCGCCTTCCGGCCACTTCTGCTCATCCCAACGAACTACGAATGGCTTGATCCTCCCCCGAGGTACGTAGGCAGCCCAACCGGGTTCAGCCATAACCTTCCAAAAGTCCAAACTGGTCGCCGGGTGTAATTCTTTGCACCCGAGACCTCGGTATTATTTGCGCCCTCGCCGACTCGAGCGACGGACTGCGCACGAATACTTACCTCCTAAGCGTGAGCGAGTCCTGATCAGACGAACCGATGCTATTACATTTGGACAGTAGGTTATTTTCATATTCATAATTGTACCCGAGAAAGGGCACGGCCACCCAAACACTCGGCGGAACAACTTTATGACCTATCGAAAACCTTAACCTTCGAGGACAGAATACTAACTCTCACTTGCACACGGTCGAGTTCGAAATCGAGCGTCCGAGGCAGCGTACGAGTATTCACCGACCTAACTCGATAACCGACCGGTTACTTCGAACGGTCGAAGGTACATTCCCAGCAATTTGTCCCGAGTAAAAATTGAGTACCCAAAACTTGAATTACTTTGAACCAGCGACCAATAAACAGGACTTCGGTTTTGAAGCCGAACATCCGACCTGTCGCTCGACTAATGTTCGATAATTCAAATCGGAGCTAACTCTAAAAAGAAATAATATATACACATAATACTCGGGAACCATTGTTTGAAATTGAACCAACAAAAAACAACACACGTCCGAATTCGTTAAAGTATTAACACCTTACAAAGGAAAATCAAAAGACAACATATGATGAAGATAGCAGATGCACCGTCCTCACTTCTCGGCTTGCTCATCTCCTGCCCCGACTCCCGGTGAAGCATCCGCTTGCTTATCTTGCTCTTCTGGACTTACTGGGTCAGGCCTCGCCTTGTCACTATCGACGCTATTTCCCCTCCGTCTTGAGCCTCCCGAACCGGAGCCACTTGCTTCCCCGGACGATCCCGTGGCGGATGCCTCGGCATCTTCGTTATCACCTTCTACCGAAAGTCTCGGAGTACGAAGGCGCGTAGCGGCCGCCGGACTTATCAGATTTAAGTTGGAGCCATGCGGACCTTCAGCGAGCTCTTTTTCGAAATCCGCCACGAGCATGTCAAGCAGGTCTTGGTCAACGAATTCCGATTCTATATTGAGCGGAGATACCTCCACGTCGGGTTCCGTCAACGGACCCACGTCCAACCGCTCGGCTTCAGCAAACCAATGCTCTTCCTTTTTACGGAAGTATTCGATCCTCTCCTGCGGGATCGGATCTCCCCTCTTCTGTAGGAGCTCGAGGCATTTCCGAGTACCAAACGCCTGACTGTAACGCAGCCGAGCGTCGTCGAATGCCGGAAAAGAAGCCTCCCGATTGCGGATCCGCTCCATTTTGATGAACATCTTGGTGCACATCACGGAATTCACCCTGGCTCGCTCTTTGGTAACTTCGAAAACTCGGGACTCTCTCAAGCGAGCAGCTTCCTTAGCGTGCGCCTCGATAAGTTCAGCCTTCTCGCGCTCCAACCGGAACTTATCCAAGAACAAGGCGGCCTTCTCCTTCTCGACCTTAGCAGCCGCATCCCTCATGGACTTAAACCTGCTCAAAATGTCCTCAGCTCGCATCGACTTGACCTCGGCAAGACGGAGGGCCTCCTCCTTCTCCGCCTCAACCCGCTTCAAAGAGGCCTTCAGCGACTTAATCCGCTTCTTCCCATCCTTGACCTTCTCTTGAGCTGCGCCCGACTCGGCATACATCCTCTTAAGTTCCGAATCGTACTTCTCGACAAGGAAATTAAAGCTGCCGCCAGCCTGAAACATTCGGCGAATGGGTGGATTAGGGATAGGAAGAAAGCTAACACACGAGTATACCGATCAACCGAAAGGGACAAATACTTACAGTCAAGAAGTTCCGCGAAGCATCTTTGAAAGCGCTCGGAAAGACTAACTGATCCGCAGGAGGGAGGCCGCGAGGACCCCCCTTTATCTGGCCGACAAGCTCGGCACACCTAGGACCGTTAGAAATGAGTGGAGACGCCTCGTCGAACGAAAAGGAGACCTTATCCGGAAAAACGGTCTTGAACCGCCGAGTAATTGGACGCTCCACCGGAGAAGACGAAGTCCCAAGGATGGAACTCGGAGGAGGGACATCGCCTTGAGCCTCCGCGACAGCATTCGGCGTAACCGTCGTTCTGTCATCCCCTCCAAGTTCTCCTCCAGACGGGGACTTAGACGATTGTCTCACCAAGCCGCCCGGAAGAACGGGAAGAGTCTCGTCAGTCGCTTGGACTGTGGTCATCACCTCTTCCGCTCGGGGGAGTTCAACTAACTCGTCTCGCACGGAAGAAACATTCCCCGCCGCGGAACTAGGACCGTCATCAGTCGACCCCCGAGCAGGTTTCTCGATGGATTTCTCAGTTGACCCTCTCTTCTTCTTCCTTTTCTTCTTGGCAGGCTGGTCAGACGCGGCTTGTTCCGTAGCCACAGAGGAACTGATCCCTTCACTTGGCTTCGAACCGGGACCATCACCATCTATTTTCCGTTTCGACCCTCCAGTCGGTCTCTCGGAAGACTCTTTCCTCCTCTTCTTTTTAGGAGCATCGGAGACAGCCTGTGTCTCGGCAATCGGAGGATCCTGAGCAACTCCCCCATCAAGGTGATCATCGGGTTCTGCGGGATCGACCGACCCCATCTTCGGCGAGTTGCCAGTTGAGGGACAACGGCGTCGGCGGGTTCAGACCCGTCAAGATTAAACGCATCTAGCACGTTCATAAGTCCTGCCCCTCCCAGCTCCTCGTCATCCTCTATTTCCTGAGACAAGTCCGGAATGCCTCTCATCTTTCGCGCCTGGTTAATAGCTTTCTGCTCCTTCCTCGTGAAGAGCACCGACCGTTTCTTGTCAGTCCGACTTTTACACGGTAACCTTGAGTCCCACGTACCTATACCAGATCCGCAACCAAGCGAGGGTGTTAGGCACAGGGCACATATGAATAAAAAAAAAGGGAGGCGGATAGCGATGAAGAACCAAGAGCCTTACCGTCGTCTATGCGGTTCAGCCAATGACGTATCCTCTCCTCGCTTATCTCAGGCCACCGAAGATGTCCGAGTTCAACCAACGCTCGGGCGTTGTCGTAGAACGAGCCTGGAACTCCTGTCAGATACGGATGGTTCACTGCACAACAACAAGGGAGTCGGTAAGTATGTGAGAACGCGTTTACAAGAAAAGAATAACTATCTACCAGCATGCCAATTCCACAACACTCGCGACCCGACATCCGGGGGATCGACGAACGAAAACTCGTCAGATCTGACAAAGAAGTAGTAACGCTGCCAGTTGGTGGTCTTCGTCGGATTCCCAGTGATCACATTGTAGCTCGGTCTCATCGTGATGGAGAAGAAGTCATCATCCAACGGTTTGATTGAGGTCAGTTCCTCGAAAGCTCGGGGACAAAGAACAATGCCGAGCTCGGCTGACATCACCAGCAGCGCAACCATCAAGCGGAAGGCGCCGTTTACAAACTGACTTATAGCGAGATCACGACGAGCCGCATAAGAAGTCACGAGTCTCGGAATCGGGAACCAGAGTCGCGTATCCCTTTCAAAGTACGCCTCGTATACACATTGATATCCCATCGGGGGCGCCCAGGGTCTCTGATTGTCAGTCGGCATCAGGTACGTGACCCCAACAGCATCGAGACGCTTTAGCAGGTTCTCAACCCGAGTGGAGGTAGACCACGTCGACATTATGCGCCGGTTGGAATAAGTACCGCGCTCGCGGATTACGTTTGACGGAAGTTCCATACCCCGCTCGAAGATGCCGTTTCCCAAGTAACGAGTCGGGACTGGAGGGCGACTGGCAACGACTTGAGTGCGTCCGGAAGGATCCGATGTCCGAGTCCCATCCGACGCTCGAGCGGCGCGACCCCGGATGTTGATCCGAGCAGACTGTACTGGGGAACTCCTAGCCAGAATCGGGACACCGAGTGACTCGGCAGCTTCGTTGCCAGCAGCTTCTCCCCTCAACTCCCTTTCCGACTCAACTACGAGAAGTCTTTGTGCAGTGTTAAGACTAGCCGAGTCGCGAAGCGCCCTCCGATGTTCTAATTCAAAGTCGTCAAGCGGCTCGCCGGTTGTCTCGTCTCGCGCTACATCTTTCCCCTTCTCTTCCCGAGTCAATCGCTTCCGGGGACACATCGTGACCGGCAATACGTATATATCTTACAAACAATCTAGAGAGAGAAAGTAGAGAGAAGGGAGAGAGGATACCTGATTTCGCGGAGAAGAATAAAAGAAGTGAAAACAGGAGGGGTATATATAGGAGAAGCAAGGCGCGGATCTCAGCGCAGCATTTATTAGGTCTACGAAAACCTAGATGGGCTTTATTATCGCGACTGTTCATATTCCGCCCTTAATGGGCTGAGTCCGATATAAAGAAGCCCATCATTAGCGACGATTCGCATTCCCTTCCAACGAAAGCCGAGTGAACGACGTAATCGACATTCTACTCGACTACCGAGTAAAACATCGGAAACCTCAATCAGTGATAGCCGAGTGAACGATGCAATCGATACTACTCGATTACCGAGTAAAACATCGGAAACCTAAGTCAGTGAAAGCCGAGTGAACGATGCAATCGATACTACTCGATTACCGAGTAAAACATCGGAAACCTTATTCGGCGGAAACCGAGTAAATAGCACGATCATCACCTCCATTCAGAGGCCGAATGAAATCAACAACGCGTTCAAATTCGTCCCGACTGGTCCACGAATCCTTCGCCTAAAGGAAGAACTTCCTAGGTTTCTCTCCACATTCCGAGTATGCTTTCCCGCAAACCTCACCGAATCAGTCTATTGACTCGTCAACCGATCGTCAATAGACTGGGGGGACTTACTGTAGGAGGTGGGCCGTACCTGCCCTTCAAGGCCCACGAGAAATCACACTCGGCCCGGCAACAACTGAAGTCAGACCCGAGTGGCGTCCGTACGAGTATGAAAGCGGATTGTTGAGCCAACGACAGGCCCAATACTGGAGGCCCATGAACCGAGAGCGACCTAGGTTAAGACCGAAGAGCTCGAGCTATAAAAGGGGAGAGAGGCAACACAAGAGGGGGAAAAAATATTAGAGACGGAGACGGCAGCATAGACTAGAGCAAGTAGCTAGACTTATTTCGTTGTCTTTACTGACTAAACCCGAATCTCGGCACGGCTTCCGGACGCCGGGATTCTTTCTGTACTCTCTCCGTTTATAAATAAAACCTGTTCACTCGGTTCATTTAGATTCGCACCTTTGTAATAACCCACCGACGAGTCCTGTCACTCATTTCACTGATACACGACCGAACTCGGTACAAACAGTGTGCAGCAGCTGCAAATATAGAGAAAGAAAAAGAAGATGCACGCGTCCACAAGTTTCTTTTTGGACTCGGTTTTAATCTATACGTTCTCACATAACAGATGAGGACCCTCTACCCAATCTCAATATCGTGTATTCTCGTGTTATTCGAGAAAAACAAAACATGACAACAACACAATCACAAGAGCAACGAACAGAGGCGCTAGATTTTTCGGTTAAAACAAAGTACCAGAAAGACAAGATTTCTACAACTACTGATTCTGTTCCAACTCGCTCAAGAGACCCTTCACGCACATGTACTCACTGTGGAAGAAAAGGACATGAGATTACATAATGTTTTTTACTACATGGCTTTCCTGAATGGTACCATGAATTGCAACGCCAAAATGGTCCATGGAGGGCGTTTCAATGGAAACAGAGGATGTGGACGTGGTCGTGCCATTGCAATTCAAACAGTCTCCTCGCTGGTTGTTCTCGAAACTCAGTAAGACATTGTTGGAGTTTGGCTTTGTTCAAAGCTATGAAGACTACTCATTGTTCTTCTTTGTTCAAGACAATATATGCTTGCACATTCTTGTCTATGTCGACGACTTTATCATCGCCGGAATGACGTTTCTACTATACAACGTTTTAAATATTATCACAGAGTGTGTTATACTTGAAGAAAAACCAACACCAGATCCAACAGAACTCAACAATAAACTTGTGCGACAAACCTTTGACTAATCCGAGCAAGTACCGTCGTCTGGTTGGGAGGTTATTTTATCTCACTTTTACACGCCCTAAGCTGAATTATATAGTTCATATTCTATCACAGTTCATGAAGAAACCGCTTGAAGATCATTGGATAGTAGCCTTACGGGTTGTCAGATATCTTAAGGGATGTCCAGCACAAGGTATAATGCTTACATCAAATTCCAATCTTAGTCCTAGGGCTTACTGTGATGCTTATTGGTCTGCAAGCCCCTTAACACGAAGATCACTCAGTGCCTATACTACTTGGTGACTCTCTTGTCTCCTGGAAAACCAAGAAGCAAAGAACAGTCTCACGCTCATCGGCTGAGGCCGAGTATAGGCCAATGGCAGATACGACGTGTGAGCTCAAGTGGCTGAAACGTCTTCTACAGCAGCTTGGCTTTTCTCATCCACGCCTGATTCGCTTGTTTTGTGATAGTCAATGAGTGATTCATATTGCTAAGAATCCGGCGTTTCGTGAGCTCACCAAACTCGTTAAGTATGATTGTCATTTTGTATGTGATGCGGTCCAAGCTAAGATACTTACTACCAAACATACTTCTACCAAGAATGAACCTGCAGACTTGTTTACTAAGCCACTACCTACTTTGACTTTCCAACATTTACTTTCCGAATTAGGCATTCGAAATATGTCATTGCAAACTTGAGAGGGAGTAATACGATAAGGATAGAATCCAATATCTTAGGGATTTAGACTCATCCTAATATATTCGTATTACTAAGTGTTTTACGTTATGTAAGTTGTATAAATACTTTACATTGGTGAATGAATAAGATATACAAGTTTTACCTTCATTATACATGTCATTTTTAACAGGTTTATTTTCTGCTGTTAACAAAAAAATATTTATTCACCAATACACTAAAATAATAATATTCAGTGGTAGAATTTTTTATAACTCACCAATAAAGTTGCTCTGATACAATGTTTGCTTTGTTTCTAAAACTTTTAATTTTACACTTATCACATGTATTTTGCAATGCGGCTTTCATATCCAAGCAAAATATATTTCTTGCATAATTCATCAATTTACATTTTCTCGGACTAAAAAATAATACAGGTAACTATCGCCTTTTTCTATAAAAAGCCCGATGAATTTTTTTTTTTGCACTTAGTAACAATGATTTTACAAGAGTCGATTTGAAAAAAACGTTAGCTTTCTTAGTCATAACAGAATTAAGAGACAATGTAACAAGTCATGTTCAAGTGACACCCCTTAAATTCCTATATTAAATATTTTGTTCATTAAAACAATAAAAAATCAATAGCTCCTCAGTTCGAACCCCACCAGTGTATAAAATCTAAATTTATTTTTGGATCCGCCACTGGTCATGTTTGGTTTCAGTGTATAACAAAGTCATGTTTGGTGAAACATTTGAAAACATTTCTATATCTTGAATTACATTGTTTAGATTTTAGACATGATCAAGTTGTTTGATTGGACTAGTCAATTTTTCAATTAAAATAAACAGGAATCTACATCGAATCAATTTTACAGGGATACTGTTGTATGTACATTAATTGATACTCCCTCTATTTCGAATTAATTGTCCTTCTGGAGAAAAAAATTCGTTTCAAAATAAGTGTCGTTTTCAAGTTTCGAGACAAAATTTATTAGTTTTATATGATATTATATTTTTCTATTGGTCAAAAGGTGGTTAGGTGTATAGGTAATTGTAGAATGACAATTAAAATGAAACGGAGAGAGTATCTTATATGTAAAAATGAGTTGGAAATATAACAAAAATATTAACAGTAGGACATATTTTTTAGAATTAATAGTGACTTTACAGTTCCGTCAATGCAGCCATCAAACTCACATTTGGAAAAGAAAGCTTGAGTTAGTCGAAAAGCGATAGTTCACATCTGAGGGTCATCCATCTCAGTAACATAAGTTACTTCTTTATTAGCCTATCCCAATTTCTCACTCTGATTATTCCTAATCTCTTCTACTGAAAAAACAATACATCACCGAATAGTGAAGGAGCAGAGCAGGACAAGAATACAAATCCAACAAACACTTTTGTCACTTGAGCCATTAAGTATAAATCTTTGGAGTCACAGTAAATGGCCCTCCAGTATTCAAACTTGAGCAATACATAATGTTCGTTACCAGGAGGATTTTAATCTGGTACATTCAAGTTTCATGATAAGAGGTCATTTCAGCGAGTATGATTAAGAAGTTGATCAATATGATTATCAAACTAAATTCATAGTCAAATATCAACAAGATGATTTACCATTTTGTAAGTGAATAAATAAATAAAAGATCATCTGAAACGAGTTTTTGTTTTTGCTTGGTTGAAACTTGGAAACTTAAACAACAAGAATACTTGGATTTTGACAAAACAAATATGAGCATTACTAGTTTGTGTGATGTAAAAACAAGTAAGATGTAAAAAAAGAACGAAGCCTGTCAGACCGCCGTGCAACCGCCCCGGCAAGGATTAGACCCTAGCCAGGTAACAATCCTCTACAGCACCCGATACTTCTAGAAATGTCGTGGCCGTTAATCATGCTCTGATCGCACGGTCTTGGTTCATCAACCAGGGTTTAGGGACTGTCTCCTTAGAAATCAAGGATACAGAGGTACGAACCTATAGAACAGATCCTGTTCAAGTAAGGTCGTGACCACTGTGGCCTTCTCTGACTTATATATACAACGGGGTCTTCTACTATTCTAACGATGTGGGATGTTGCGCATTAAAAACAGAACTTAAGTCCATCTCTGACTTATATTTCTGTGTTAATCTATTACGCTGTAACAAGATTGAGCTACTTTTAATCCATTTATTTGATTCAGACAATCAATCACATGCAGATCCATCAAAGCAAGCTAAGAAACTCAAATTTTGTAAAGAAAAGAAATAGTTCAGTGGGGGAGAGCAGAGCATGAGACTGAAGATCATAAAGGTCATTCGTTTTCATTAAAGCAAATGCCAAATGGACATATAGCTTCATCGCCAAGGCGTACAAAAAATGATAGAATCAATCCGTTTCATGAAACTTGTACATCATGTCAACAATAAAAACTATGTCTTCACAACTATATTACAGTAATACGAAGATCAGACTGTGAAAAAAAAATCAGACTGTGATTTACAAAGTAGTGCTTCTATTAATCTTTAAATAAAAATCATCTTGGACTCAGTGCTTCTAACACATAATAGCAAAGCTGCATAGTGTAAACTTTGATGTATAGTGAAAACAGTAACATAAAAATCACATGAGTTTTTTTTATAACAGTTGAAATTAGTAGACTACATTTAGAAGTATAAAATTAGATTACCAAAAGAAAAAAAAATGCAAAAGAAAAGAGGAAAATATTGTTAAAAACATTTATATGGACGTCTATTCTTAACAACCGCAAAAATATTGTTAAAAACATGAAAAGAAAGGTGGGTAATGTGTAATTTTTTCACCTCTTTTCTTTTTGGTAAATCAGAAGGTGGAACTTGGAAGTGGTCTTTGTATGTACTTTACTAACTTCTGGTTCCCACCGAAGATATACATTTATATGGACGTCTACTCTTAACAACCGCAAAGACGCACGTGACGATGACTCTACTCCCNCCCCCCCCCCCCCCCCCCCCACCATAAGGATGAGGAAAGGGTTAGGAAACGTAAAGCATAACGACGTCCCCCTCTAACTTCCATTTTTTTCTAATAGCAACTTTTGTATATATGTACGTCAGTACGTGCTTGCATACATATACATCAACGTAAAGTGTAACGACTGATAGGAAACGTTCATGATCATCTAAGGGATGAGGAAAGGGTTAGGTCATTTAAAAGCAAAGAAAAAGAAAAACGAAAATTAGCTGATTTATTTTTTTGTTTATATTTAAAATTGTTGCAAAAATACCTGAAAGAATAAAGTTTAAGCAAAACAAAATAATAATAGCTAAAAGAAATCGCATCACGCACTTGCACCTAAGAAAGTTTCGTTGTTGATAATAGATAGAGATGCCAAGCATGTTTTTTCCATCATGTTCTGTTCTGTATCGCAGCGAGTTCATCTTCAAAGGGATCAATGTAGGTTAGGTCCACGCAGACTGCGATCTCCCAAATAACTGACCCAACCCATACTGTAAAAAGGTAAGTTTTGTGGGCCAGCCCGCAGAATAGTGTATACTCTTGAATATTTGTAATTCAAAACTAATAAAACATATTATTGAAAGATATTAAAGTTAAATATTTAAGAAATATAATAATATATATAGTCAAATATAAGTATAAATAGTATAAAAATTGTTAATAATATATTTTTAATCGGAAGATTTTTAAGAAAATATAACGATAAGTACTAAAATATGATATATAAAAATTTATTCATGTGAATGTGAGATATAAATAATAATAGGGACTTAAGTGAAAAATGAATAGTGATTAAAAAGATTGAACAGTATCTCTTTAGATTTGAAAATGTACTATTTTCTCCTTTAAAAATAAAATGATAATGGGTTGTTGAAATACAAAATCTCTTTAAAAATAAGAAAATAAGAGGTTGTTGGAGATGCTCTACCAATTTAAAATCATTCGAAAGTCAGTTATTTTTTTTTTGCAATTAAACCGACTTGGGGGGATGGACAGAGCTGTGACTACTAACAAAAATTTGATACATTGGCTTAGGGCATGTTTTTGTTGAACTTTCATATAGGGAATAATACAAAATCATTATTTAGTTTTACATATTAGTAAAAAACTTTTTTGAACTGTTAATCACTTGAACATAGAATATTATTATACTACTATAAACCATTTGCTATAATCACAACTTAAATACTAAAATGAATTAATTATATTTCACCTTAAACTTTTTTCTATCTTAATTTTAATGCTGTATGTTTGATAGAAAACATGTTGCTCATCAACTAAAATCCCTATTAAAATTCATTATATTTATATTAAAGAGTATATTTGAGTGTTTCAATTTTATTGTAAAACTATCTATTTAAAGTTAACTATAAAATAATAAATTTGGTAAATATGAAATTTTGTTACACAAAAATATATTTATTATTTCAGTGGAAAACAATTTAGTAAGGAAAAATATAAATATATTTGGCTTGACTGATAACTTTTGGTTTATGGCATTCAGAAAACCTTCGCACGGCTTGGAGAGAGGGGGGGGGATACTAGGTAGTAGCACATCACATCCTTCCAAATATTAATTGACAAGTCATTTTAGTGATTTTTTTCTGATGTGTTATTTATAGGAGAGTTCACTAAATAATTATTATAATTTGATTGAGTGATGTTTTTTTTTATTTTTTATTTATTTAGTTAATTTTTAAAAGGAGACTAATGCAAGAATTACCTAATTTAATATTTTTTTTCCAATAGTACAATTAAACATCTTAAATATAGATGAATTAACATAATCCATTTATAGAAACAATTAAATATCATAGATTAAATTATATATGATACTACATATATAATTATAAAAATGGCTTTTAATATATTTATATTAGTAGTGAATACAATAAATCATAGATTTCAGAAAACTAATTAATTTAAACCTAATAATATTACTTAAACTCACTCATTCACTATATGTGTGAGTGTGTCAAATGAATGCAAAATAATCAAATATATAATTTTAAAAAATTCCAATCATTTTTCGGTGACAATGTTATATCATAGATGAGTTATCCCTTTTAGAAAGGATTAAAATATTTTTATATTTTAAACACACAAAAATTATATGGTAAGTCATTAAAATTATATTAATCAAGAAAATGTTTATTTAATTCATGTATTAATATAAAATTGAATTAAAATTATTATATAATAATTCATTTAAACTTATATCATATGGTAATTAATTTTAAATTATTGTATCGTAAATCATTTAAAATTATATTAATCAAAGCATCTTTCACAGGCCTTGATTATAATAAAATTAATATGTTTATTTCTAATAGAAAAAAAAGGAGACATAAATAAAAGCAGAAGGAAAAAATAATATGTTTATTGTGTTTCGTTCTTTTATATTCTTATGTATTTAATTTTTATTTGTTTGTTTAGATATATGTACTTTTGTGTTATTATAAATGTGAATTTATTACTTTATGTGTTTTAAAAACGTGAATAGAAATTGAGGAAGGAAGATAAATAAAAATGATCAGTTCTACAACCGGGGTTTCACATCTTTAAATAAAATATAAAATAATTTTACAATCAATTATCTGAATTAATTATAATATTGTTTTTATGTAGGAGTAAAGATTTTCAGTGTCTAAAGTTTATGTTGTTGAACTATTTCAAATCTCACAGATCTTTGGGAAATATATAATGAAAATTTTGACTATCCAACTGTTTGAAATTTAAAATAGAAAATTTTAAAATTTCTAATTATTATTCAAAAATTATAACAATACAAATATAATATATATATATATATATATATTTCTTCATATAGTATAATTACCCGTAAAATTACGGGCAAACAACTAATACGTGTTAGAAAGCAAGGTAATTTAAACATATTAACAAATATTATACTTATTAATATATTTTGGATTAGAGTTCTTTTTATAAGGTTTTCATCGTAAAAATGGATGAACTTGCAGAATATTTATATTGGTATCCAATATTAAGAAAATAATTATATAGTGACGTCGTTTATGATGTGAAAAATCAGTACTAAAAAGATGAAAAAAATATTCTTCGCGCGAGCGTACCTCTAAATACAATTAACATCATATATATACTAATTTTCGAGCATTATAATATGTTTTCATAGACATGTATCATCACCAGAATATATAATTTTGAAATTTTTTAGAAAAGTAAATTGATCTATATAATTATATATTATATTTTTTTATAAATTAATTATCAAATTAACTATTAGTGTACAAAATAATATTATTTCTTTTACTTATATAAAAGTTACATAATTACCTAATATGATTAACATATATATGACAATTAATAATTATGAATAATACATATTTGATAACAAATTTTCTATCCTTTCTCTTTTCGGTTTAATTTTATATTATTAAAAAATAAACAATCATATTAAACATATAATAGAAAAAGTTAGATTTTTTCTTATATGTTATATTTATATTTTTTTTGAAAAGACTATGAATCACTAAAAATAGTAAAAATCTCAAATTAATTTTTTTTTTATCAATGATTAGTTTTTTTTGTATTTAAGCAAGATATAAATGATTATAAATTATATGAATATGAAGTCTCATTAATAGATATTTCTATTATATATATATATATATATATATCATTTAAATTAAATTGTATACTATAGAAAATAAAAAAATTAAAGAAAAACAGTTAGAAATTTATCAACGAAAAAATAAAATAATTTTAAAAATACTAATCATGTATAATCTAACATTATTTAAGGGGAAAATTGACAAAAAAAAAACCCATAAATTTTCAAATTTAAGCAAAAAAACCCACAAATTCTCAAACAAACCATTTTATACATCAACTATTGGTCAAACACGAAAAAATCACTTATTATCGTTGACCAAGCCATTTTATACATGTTGAAAGTCAACCCGTTAACTCCGTTAGTTAACACTGATTTTTGACGTGTTTAAAATGACTTGGTCAACAAAAGTATGTGATTTTATTGGTTCCAATTTAAGAAATAAAGATTAAAATGGCTTACCAAAGTTAAAAATTTATAATTTCTTAAAAATAATTTTTCAAATATTTTTTATTTATTTTTGATAATATTCAATATACTATATATATGTATATCAATGAATTTGATAAATAAATTCATTTTTATCTTATGTAGCCGTCTCATCTTAAATTATTCTATTAATGTTTAAGGTTAAATAAATTAAATAGAAGGTTATAAGTGATCATTCCAAAATAAATGGATATAAAGTTTGATGGATTATCTTAAACAAATTCACTTTTGATTTTATGTAGTAGGGTCATGTGAAATTCTTCTATTAATGTTTAAGGCTAAATAATTGATTAGAAAGTTATAAGTGATCAATCTAAAATAATTAAGACTTGTGTCAATTGACAAAGGGAAGAAATGAGAACTTGAAAGAGGATGATCCTCGTGAAATTGTAAACCTTGATTTCAACTCTAAAAGAATTCATAATGACCTTCTTAGGATGATGAACACAGAGCTATAAGGCAAAATTAGTGAATTAACCACAATCCGATGAGATCAACTAATTAGATGGATTATCTTAAAAACCATCACAACACAAGCATGACCACATGTCTTATTTATTTTAGATTTGATCACTTATAACCTTCTATTTAATTTACTTAACATTAAACATTAATAGAAAAAATTAAGATGAGACTACTACATAAGATCAAAAGTGAACTTATTTATCAAAATCATTGATAAAAGTATATTGCATATTATCAAAATCAAAAATAATTTGTATTTGACAAATTATTTTTAGAAAAAATTATAAATTTTTAAACTTTGGTAAGTATTTTAATCTTTAACTTTTAAACTGGAACCAATAAAATCTCATATTTTCGTTGACCAAGCCATTTTAGACACACCAAAAGTCAACGTTGACTATTCATTAACGGAGTTAACGGTTTGACTTTCAACATTTCTAAAATGGTTTGGTCAACGATAATAGGTGATTTTTTCGTGTTTGACCAATAGTTGATGTATAAAATGGCTTGTTTGTGAATTCATGTTTTTTTTTGCTTAAATTCCAAAGTTCGTGTTTTTTTGTCAATTTTCCCATTCATTAAGGTTAACTTTGTAATTAACCACTCTAAAAACTAACCTGAAATTGACACTTAAAATAATGTTCCAAATAATATTGTAAAGATATATAATATAATATAATATTATAATTTACAAATAGAAATACATTTTTTATCTTTTTCATAAAATGTATAGTATAATATATTAATTATTATAATTTATTATAATTTATTATCATATTATAATTACAAGATCATTTCTTTGCGTTACGCGCAGATAGTATGTTTAAGTTTGTTACATTTATCATTTTTATTTGTATGTGAATTTTTGAATATTTAATTATATTTAACTAATTTTAAATTTTGATTTTTTTTATATATTTTCAGTTTGAATTAAGTATTTAAATATAATTCATTGGTTTTAATAGGTAATTTAGATATATAATTATATTCAATATACCATGAAATTTATACTATTGTCAAATATGTTCCTATTATATGTAACACAATTAACTAATAAAATATGAAGAATCAATTTTGAGATTTTAGACTTATGTAAAAAATTTAATTATGTATAGAACATAAATTATCTTAGTTTAAAAGATCGAAATCTCATCTCGAATAAATTCACGAAAAGAAAGAGTACTCCAATAACCTACTTAAAATATAAAAATCTTTTTTCAAAAAAAGTGTACTTAATAATATCTTTTACGTGTAATAGTTGAAAACTGAAAATTGAATATTGAATATTGATCTAGAATATTATTTTAGTAAATCTAATTGTAGAATATTAATTGTAATAAACAAATTGTGATTTCTGTAGTATTACATGAATGAGAAGTTTTTAAAATCTAAAATCTATTTTATTAACATAATATATTTTGTATTCATTTATTATTTTGACATTATAAAATATTGCTTTAGTTTTATTTGTATATTAATTGGTTAATAATTTAATTTTTAAGTAATTTCAAAATTATCAATAATATAATATATTTAAAATTATTTATTTAAATATATCCAAATATGTTGTCTTATTTTTATGTGTGTTTGCGTTGAGCATATTTAATTTTTAGTTTGTATATTTAATAGCATCTTGTATGTGCCGTTCTATGGTTTTAATAAATGTGTTGTCATTTCATTTTTACTACTACGAACATGATTTTTTAGTAATCACTGATAATATACTTTTAACATTATGTATTGTATTTTATCGCATATTTTCTATTTAGATTTTCCAATCTTCATGATGTCATTTATTTTAGAATCTTTTAATTAGGTAATAGGTTTAAAGATGTAAATAAAACTGTATATGTTGTAAATTTAGACTTTTTAGTGTAACTGAGCACTATCAATTATGGAAATTATATTATGATTTTATTTTACTAAATCTTTCTTTCTGTGTATATTTTTTGTTTTATTTCGTAGTTTTATAATTTAATTTCCTTATTCTTTAATTCCAAAGAATTGTTATTTCCATATTTTGTACCTAGATTCTACCTTTTTTGTTATTATTTCAAGGATCTGGTATTTTTAGTAGTGTATATGATATTTATATTGTTTACTATTTTGCTATAAAGTAAAAAGTATCATGAAAATATTAGCGTGATTGTATTTATCACAAATATACAATATATGTTTATGATATATATTTTTAGTCATTCTTGAGTCTTTATATGAAAAATTTATTTGCAAATAAGTTTTATGTTGCTGTTGTATATATCATGTATTCACTCTTTAATAATTTAGTATTATATATTATTTGGACGTCAGTTCAATTACTTTCTTGGACTAACTTCCGTTAATGACTCATTTTCAGAAAAAAAAATTTGGAGTAAAGATATCATTTTTTTCAAAACTTTCATTATGTTTTTACCTTCCATTTCTTTCTTCTTTCCTCAACACTGATTACACCATATATTTTTTGGATTCGTCAAGAAAAAAAATGTTTTATGACTCCACCCTATCGTTATGCTTCCGGTTCATATACCTTAAAAGTCTTCGGTTGATTTTTGCTTTTTTCTTTCTCCAATTTCAATGTACAGTTCGACCGTTTCTTTTTTTTTTTGGATCAAACGACTAATATCATCAGATAGAAAAGCTTAAACTCCAATAATGGAGTGAGTATTTGTGCGAGAGAAAACTGATTTACCCACTAATATAGTGAGATATTATAATATTAGAAGGTATGAAACCTATGTCTTACGCTAGACATAATTACGTTTTTGTCAATTGATTATATATTTGTAATAACTGAAAATACATTTTGATGTCTTCCTTACATCATCTTTAATTGGTTTACGATTCGACCATTTCTAATATATTGAGAATATCATAATATTAGATATTTGATTATTTCCTTCCAGTTAGGAATGTGATATGATTTGATTTTAATGAGTTTTAAAGTCTTGTTTTGATTCATTTTGATCATTTAGATTGCATATTAGGTGCATATATTGCATAGTATGTTCATTTGCATATTATCGGGACTGGAGTGCAAGTTTCAGTAAATTCAAAAAATTACCTATGCAAATTACAAAGTTTGGGGCCAAATTTAAAATGTCCAGAAGTTCAGAAACCGTCGCGCAATTATGGAGGCCTGGTCTGCACAATCAAAATATTTGGGCGTAACTAAAGAGGACTTTTCTGTGAACTCAATAGTTTTGGGTCAAATCATAATTTGTCAAAAGTATAAGGACCAGAGATGAAAAAAGAGAGAATCCACCATTGGTAATCCTCGATCGTGCTCCTCTTCGATCTGTGACGGCGAGCGAGCCAGCAACGATGACGAAAGAAGATATGGAACTTGACGGCCACGAAAGAGCAAGACATGATGACCAATGGAGCTCTCCGATTGGTTTTTCCACGTCGGCGAAGTTTGTTTTCACGGTGGAGACTTTGCTCGAGCTTGATGGAGATGATGATGGAGGAGAAGCTCGATGCAGGCAGAGGGTTAGGTCACCGCAGGTTTCTGAGCACAGCGGTGGAGGATCCGGTGATGAGAAGCAGCAGCAGGACGGACAGGGACCTGGGGAAGACGACGATGGTGCTTCAACGATCGATCTTGGTAGCGGTCACAACATAGCGAGGAGGAATAAATCTGGAAAAAGGAAAAAATCTTTGCCTTCAACAGCTTTCTTACAATATGCACCGATCATGTCTCTAATCAAAGCGTCTCTGTTTACACCAACTTGATCTTTAATTGATTCATACATCTCTTCCATCTTATTCAAATCCCCTGAGTTTGCATACCCATGAATCATTAGCAGACACGTCTCAGTATCATGCTCAATAGAACCCATCTTCATTTCTCGAAACGTACATTTCATCCCTTATATATTAATTGAGAAACATTACAACATTGTTTTATAGCCACGTGTCATCATAAGAATAAAATTCAGAATTTCTAAAAAAAATAAGTTGGTTCATCTTAATTTATACTAGTTTATGACCCGTGCATCCGCGCGGATGTATGTTTCTGTATAAATATATATTTATATTAGTTGTAAAAAGTATTCATATTTATGTTCATAGGTTATTGAGTTATGATGTCGGTGTATTTTGTTCATTTTGTTTAGCGTCTTTTTCTAATTATCAAGTTGTAATTTTTTGATATATACTTTTTTTTACTTGGTAAACTAAACAATTAAGTGTAAAATATTAGAATATCTTGTTAAGATTTTTGTATTTGATTAAATTATACGATAAATTTTGTGATTGTAATTATAATTTAAAATTATACTTTATAGTTATTTTTTAAAATAAATTATTTAGAAAGCAAAAAAAAAAGACAAAAAATAAGAGCTTTAGCAATTTTATTAACAAAAGTCATTTTTAAAATTGAATTGAGCTCTTTGGTTTTGGGCAATTTTTTTTGATTTAAAATTATTGGACCTTAAACCTATATTGAAGTCCATATAAAAACAAAACTACAATGTTTTAATTATAGTGGCAATAGATTGTAATTATTGAGAAAAACTCAGGGTCAAAATTTATTTGTACTCCTGTTTTAATAGATTAGATTATACTTTTTCTTAAACTAACTATCAAATTGATAAATAGTATACAAAATAATATTTTACATTTTCCTTAAATAAAAGATACATAATTACCTAATATGATTAAATTATATATGACAATTAATGATTATGAATAATACATATATTTGATAACAATTTTTGTATCTTGGTTTTTTTTGTTTAATTATATATTATTAAAAGATATTAAACAATCACATTATCATATAGTAAAAAAAAAAAAATTCTTATCTGTTATATTTTGAATTGTTAAAACGAGTAAAAATTACTAATAACGTTAAATGTCTCACATTAAAATTTTGTGATCAATGATTTATTTTTTTTTGTAATAACACAAGACAAATGATCATAAATCGTATGAATATAAAATATCATTTAATAGACATTCATATTATATTAATATAGTTTGAAATTAAACTATATAACATATAAATACATAAATATGTTAGTTTCTAAAATTTTATTTTGAAATTTGCATTGGAAAATCGCACATTAGAATTTTTGTGTTTATTATATGATTATGACTTTTTGATAATAAATATTTATATTAAAATATACTATATATCTATTTTCATGTCTTGAAATTTAGTTATATACCAAATTAAATAAATAAAATGATTGTTATGATTTATTTAACATAAATATCGTAAATAAACAAGAGGTGTTATTTTGATTGATGTGATCTCTCTAATTTAACTATATACATAATACGTAAATGAAAAAAAAAAAAAAAAAAACTATTTTTACATATGACATTTATTCCGCGTAATTGTGCGGGTCTTAATCTAGTTTTACTATATTCCCTCGTATTGATGAGATGAGGTAAACGGAAACAGAGAAGAGCGAGAGCAAAGGATACACAATTAGTGGAGGCAAAAATAGGGTTTTCAAGAATGAGAAAATGAGTTCTGTGTTGGTGGAAAAGGTGACGACAGTGTCAATGGATTGGGTTTCAGAAACGATTTTGAAGCGTAACTAAACAGGCCGTGAACAATTAAAACCCAAACAATCAAAAATTACCTGCTGATGTGGTGAAACGTTATAATCTCATTGGTTAAATATTTTTGAAGATGTGGATAGTCCCATGAAGCTTGTTATTTTTTTTTATTATTTGTGTGATTTCGACGATTTATAAAGTACTTACAAAGTTTATAGAATACTAAGTGCGATGTGCGTGAGATGGCGCGTGGTCTGTAAGAAAGGACGTGAAGAAGAGTGTTAAGCACAGTCCCGCGATTCGTGCGGTTCGCTTTCCTCACGATAAGTGACGCACCAACTCCCCGCACGTGCGCACGTGACCCCTCCTTTTTGATCTTTTCTTTTCTGAATCTATACTATTAAAAGAGAAGGAGTCTAAATAAATCTACTTAAAAAAGTTGTTTGGACCCTTTCATTATACTAACATTTTTTTTTATCTTTCCTTATATTTCTCTAACAATATTGTACAATAACATTATATCATGTAACTTATCTTATATTTCTCTAACAATAAATTAGTCAATATTCTTATTTATTATACATTACTCNATCTATACTATTAAAAGAGAAGGAGTCTAAATAAATCTACTTAAAAAAGTTGTTTGGACCCTTTCATTATACTAACATTTTTTTTTATCTTTCCTTATATTTCTCTAACAATATTGTACAATAACATTATATCATGTAACTTATCTTATATTTCTCTAACAATAAATTAGTCAATATTCTTATTTATTATACATTACTCTTATCGGTCAATATTTTTATTTCTCCACAAAACATTATTATAACCTTATATCATATAATTTCATAATATGTGACTGATTTCACACATTAAACAAAAAATATATCATTTGCTTGAGCCACCAACTGTGCAACAGTACCCTCTATAATTTTCATTGATTAATTTTCATAGCTGATGTTTGATAAATAGAGAGTATAAAATATATTGAACATCTCCATTCACGATAAATATGTTTAAAACCAAACATATTATTATTTTTAGAGTAAACCTATCTATAACATAGTATATTGTAATAATACAAAAACCGGTTTATTATCATAGTTTTCTAATGTTTGGGGATATTTATACAAACAAGTTATAGAATTAATGATTTACTATTCTAGAGAAACTATTTTAAAACATTAATTTTGTTTAAAAAGATATCTAGACTCTTGAAAGATTGTAACTTATAATTTCAATATTTTCATGAATAATCTAATTTCTATGTATTTCCAGTGGTAATTTCTAATTTCCAGATATGTAGCGGGTAGGCTTGGATAGTTAGGACTCAAAATACCAATAAACCGGAAAAATATTTGAAAAATACTTCAAACCATAAATAAATACTCAAAATATATTCAAATATCTGAAAACCTTGAATTTTACCTAATCTGACTCGAAAAACAAAATATACCCAAAAATTTGATTTGAATANGTTAGGACTCAAAATACCAATAAACCGGAAAAATATTTGAAAAATACTTCAAACCATAAATAAATACTCAAAATATATTCAAATATCTGAAAACCTTGAATTTTACCTAATCTGACTCGAAAAACAAAATATACCCAAAAATTTGATTTGAATATCCAAAAAAAAAAATATACATATATATATATATATATATATATATATATTTTAGAACCCGAAACCTAAAACTGTAACTAAAACTTAAAAGAATATACATCATACCAAAAACATATATGAAATATCCAAACATATATAATAAAAAAAAATATTGAGTGCTTTTATGTACCCGATCGAGTCTCGGTTATGATCCATACTAGAATCGATTCCTGCGGGTCTTTAAAGATAGCCAGTAAGTACTTTATCATAGATCCTAGCCGAACCTATATTTTCGGGTCGGTTTGGTCGTGTTTTTCGATCCGGATAAAATGTCAAGACCTAGAGAGAGTTACATTAAAAACTTACATATAAAATCTCAAATAAACTAATTTATAAATTACATAGTTTTTCAAAAAAATCTATTTTATATATTAAGATTTGTAGCCTAATAATGTACATCATTTCTAAAATACTAAATCATATCAAATTTGTTTATAATCTAACAAAAACCCGCGCTTTTGAAGCGCGGGTCAAAATCTAGTTAACCTGATTAAACTAGTACACACTGCTATTAATAATCTTCTTTATCTACACAGATCTCAGTGATTAGGTAGTATATTTTAAAGTTGATGACCATATCTCTGAATTTTCTATAGCAATATTCTTCGGTGATTTGGAAAGAGTTGCACTGTGTACTTAGCATTAATGTTCTTTTTTTTTGCATTAATGTTAGTTATAATACGTGTATAGTGTAGTCAAACAGCCATTAGTGCACTAGCTTTTTCTTTGGTTAAATTTCTTATATTACATCCGCATACTTCGTTCTTCCATTTCTTGATGATTCGTTTTTTAGTGATGTAACCTTTTATATTTTACGAAATTAACTAATTTCCTAAAAATACTTCTAATTTTGTTTGTCAACTATTTTCTTTGTTCAAGCTAACTTTAGGGTATCTTCGACAATGACATTGAATTTGGTGTTAAAATTACACCAAATTTAATATTTTGCTGTTAAACTTCTTTTACCATCTCCAACAACAACACTAAATTTTATATCAAAAATAATACTATTTGTTTTTTATTTTTTTGTTTTAATCATTTTTATGTTTTAATAATTTTTATGTTTTAATTATTTGTAACTGATATAGAATTATTTTATCACACTTATTTATTAAGTTTGTTACAATTTTGTAGTTTTATGTTAATAAAATTTATTTACATTTATTTTTGATTTACCAATATAATATCTCTATGTATTTCTTATCTAAATATTAGTTATGATCAAAATTACAAACTATTAAAAATGAAAATACATAACAAAATACTATATATATTTTAATAAAATTTGTACTAGTTAGTAATACAAGTTTAACTATTTATAAATGTTATATTAATGTTTGATAAATTTAATAGTATTACATAAAATTTTAGTTAGTTACTACTAAATCTAGTTTATAGTATTGATTTTTCTATTTTTAAAAAATATTAATTAAATTTTAATTCTTTTAAAATTAAAAATTCTATAATATATATTCTTACAATATGATATTTAGTGATTTATTAATAGAAAATAAAAAACTAATTGTGTAAAATGATTTAAAAATACATTATATTTAGGTTTAATTACAAATTTGAACTAATTAATAATAGTTATTAAAAATATTATTAAAAGAAATGTAATAAAATATGTATTTTAAAATTTGGTGTAACACTATTCACTTTACACCAAATTTGGTGAAAATAATGTCAAGTTTGGTGTTTTGTTGGAGATGGATTTTCACCGAAACTAGTGTTTTTGTGTCATTGTTGGAGATGGTCTTAGTACGTAAACTTCCCCCCCCCCCACATAAAGTTCTAAGGGCATGCGCATCAACGAATCCGCGTTGGGGTTCAGTTTTTTTCGTTTGACTTTAAAAAAAAAAATAATAATAAACGGACCAATAGCTGGTCGCCACGTGGCGTGGAGTCCGCAAAACAGTCATGAACCAGATTCATCTGGACCAAGCGTTGTGAGCCGAGTTCATCGAAAGTAATTATTATAATAATTTTTTTGTTAGGAAGTGTGTGACCTTACCCCATGAACTCTTGATGTGCATGGCCTAAGGACATCCAACAAAACATCAAATCCACAAATGAAGCTCTTAAAAGTAATCAAACTCATCAAAAACGCCATAGCTAATGCCGTCGGTCATAAGCACTATGGACTTCATCCTCTCCCGATTAATGTTTCACACATCCATATCTTATGTGGAAGAAGAGGAATGAATGGAGGCACCAACGTTCGGGTAATATTGAGAAAACGGCTGGAAACAGGATTAGTTTGCTCAAGTACACATGGCCGATCATAAGCTTGAAGGGTTGCTCTCTGGAGATGGTTTGTAGTATCCGTTTTCTCAGTCTCTGATGAATGCCAACGATGAAATTTCTAATGATTACATAAAAAATCAGATGATTTTATCAAATATAAAGATCTTTGCTCTAACGTAGGGTAGCTATCATTTCATAGGCAATTTTTATGTTATCTCGATAAAAGCACAATCTGCTAAAATGAAAACAATTTTTGGCTAGATACTAAAACAATTTGCGGTCCAGTCTGCTACTTGAGTGAAGTGTACATCCAATAAAATTTAGATTCTAGTATTTTTTTCTTTAAGATTCTTCAATATTTTGCTCTTTTATTATATATATATATTAAACTTCCGCACGAAAGTGAAACCATTGTGAAATAGAGACATATAATATGGTTCTCCTTCGTCTTCAATACGATAAAAACATAAAACCTGTCATGATATCGTAATTGACGTAGAGGAAAAAGGGTAAAATTAAAATTTAGAGATGGTAGTGAGTGATGAGAGGGGAGAGGGGAAAACAAAAACAGAACCACTTGTCACCCCTCAACATTTACATTTGTCTTGCTAGCCAGAAAGAAGATATATAATACTTTTCCCCACCCTCTCAAAATTTTGTATTTTCTATTTTTTCCATTCACTAATATGCAACTACACAAATTAAATTCATATATTAAACAAAATTATAAGAAAGTATGTAAATAAAAATTAAATTTTCAGAGCCAAATCCAAAATAATCTTAGAATTTGTCAAAAAGTTAAAATTTTGCAGTTTTTGAATGGTTATGTGTCTATGATTATATGTTTTTTTTAAAAAAAACGTGTCTATGATATATAACTTAATGGATGTATCATGGTCAAATTCATTTAGTACAGATTATTAAAAAATTTAATGACTAACTCTAATCAAATTATAGAAGAAAAAATCCGATTTGCAAGTTTAACTGAAACAATAGAGAGCCCCATGAATTTATCAAATAAAAGTTTTTAAAAAATGGAAATACTGATATTAGAAATTTCGCAAAACTTTAGTTGTCATAAAACAAAGATTATAAAAGTTGAGTGTTATTAAGGTTTTGAAAAGAGCAAAAAAAAAAAAGTTGAAAAACGTGTAAAAAGCTAAAACCTTAATAAATTTAGGTGGACCAAATATATTTATGTATGCAACTCATAAGTGGAGATGGCATTATTACCAAGTGGAAGAAACAATATTTACGGATGTTCCAATAAATAATTGGTTTTATTATTTATATTCGCTAAAACGGCTAAACCCTAACTTGTCGCCGGGATTTCGATTAACATAACTCTGTTTACTAAAAGACTCGATGCAAAAAGAACAGTAGTGACAGAAAGTAAGAGAGATGAGGCTCAGTGGTTGACAAATTATTTTACCCTCACAGAGAAAAGATAACAAAACATATTTTCTTTTCTTTCCTTCTTTCTTTTCAGTGGGTAGTTTTAAAATATTTGGAAACTCAGAGACTCTGTCTGAAGAAAGCTGAAGAGTTTAAAGACCTTAAACACTTTTGATGTTTCTTTAACAAAAGAAACTGTGTGTGAGAGAGAGACTAGAGACATGGTGGGCTCAGGAAGCTTAGGAGGAGATAGAAGCAAAGATGCTGTAGGAATGATGGCACTTCACGAAGCACTTAGAAGCGTCTGTCTTAATTCCGACTGGATTTACTCTGTTTTCTGGACCATTCGTCCCCGACCGTACATACACACACATCTCTCTCTCTACACTGTTCTACTATCTTTCTATGTTTCTTTATCTTTTTGTTGTTGTTCCTCTTTCTGATTACAGGAGGGTCCGTGGTGGAAATGGCTGCAAGATTGGTGATGAAAGTGGCAGCTTGTAAGTTTTCTCTTTCTCTACTTCCTCTGCTTTTTAGAGAAGAGAGACAGAAACAAAGCAGCTCTGTTTTTTATCCAAGATCTTAACAGTTTGTTTTCTTTGTGTGATTTTAATTTTAAAGGATGTTGATGTGGGAAGATGGTTTTTGTGGAGGTGGAGGGAGAAGTGAAGATCTTTGTCTGGAACCAGACATTGAAGGTGAAGATCTTGTCAGAAAAGCATTCAGCAAAATGTCCATTCAGTTATATAATTATGGAGAAGGGTGGGTAATGGGTAGGTGGTTATACAAGTAATTATGGAAGAAGATAATTAGATTATATAAACACACACCCCCTAATCACTTCATGATTAACAAAGCTTTTGATTAATATACAAGTTATTATCAAATCATCTTGTGGAACTTCTATATGATATATCTGCAGATTGATGGGTAAAGTTGCTTCTGATAAATGTCACAAATGGGTATTCAAAGAACCATCTGAATCTGAACCCAATCTTGCTAATTACTGGCAGAGTTCTTTTGATGCTGTACGTTTTCTCAATCTTCCACAGATCTTTAAGTCTTTTTTTTTTTGTTAGATGTGGAGTTTGATCTTGATGGTTACCTGACACCTTAGCTTTTGGTTGTTCACAACTTTATTGCAGCTTCCTCCAGAATGGACCGACCAATTTGAATCAGGCATCCAGGTCAACAGTCAAACTTCATTTTTAACACTGTTTCTTGATCTTACCGTAACACTGTTTAAAATTTTGACCAGACAATTGCTGTGATTCAAGCGGGGCATGGTCTATTACAGCTAGGTTCTTGCAAGATTGTGAGTTAATTTTTTTTCCTCTTTACGTTTTCGTTTTAGCTTTATTCTATTTGGCTATATGGTGTGACAACTCATTGTTTAATTGTGTCCAGATTCAAGAAGATCTTCATTTTGTGCTGAGGATGAGGCAAATGTTTGAATCAATCGGTTATCGATCCGGTTTTTACCTATCACAGCTCTTCTCTTCAAACCAAACCGCTACAACTCCATCTTCTTCCTCGGTTCCAAACCAGCAGCTTCAGTCTCAAGGTTTTAACTGGGGATCACATTCTCCATTGTTGCCTTCCCCTAGCTTCCAAAACCAACTACCTGCATCGACAAGATTCGGTTTCCTTCAAGAAAGCCATCCTCCTCCTCCTCCTGCTCAGATGCTTCCTCAAATGGAAGAACAAGAAGACGACATCAAATGGCCCAACGGTTTATCTTTGTTCAATGCATTGACTGGCCGTGCAGAGGAAGCAAGTAGGCTTCTGTATAACCAGGAGCAGAACCCGACGAACCAGAACGAGTTGTTGAGCCTTGAAAGTCATCATAATCATCCTAACAAGTTTAGAAGAAGCTATACATTACCAGCAAGAATGGACTCTTCTTCATCATCAACCTCGCTCGATCAGCAACCACAAGATTTCAGGAACAACAACTCCGGAAGTAACGCAGGAATGTTCCCTGACGTTATGGAGACGTTCTTGAGATGATTTGATTAAGAAGTTAATGAAAATCTTTTAATAAGAGCTTTTAATACTAGTTTTTTTTTCAGCATTATCTGTTTAAGAGCTTTTAAAACTAGTGTTCTCCTCGTTGTTGTAACATAGTTGTTCTTTTTTTTTTTTCAGTTATGTCAAACTCTTCTCTTAACATTTTGAACATACTTTATAAGCACGTCATAGGCTCATAGCTTTACATGTATATCCCAAATTTCTCAAACCAAAAACCAGCGATCTACACTCTTCATTTCATTCCCAAAACTAACAAAGATCCTTACAAAGGTTCTTCAACAGACTCTACTGGAAGATCTTCAAGCCAAGCAACGACGTCTTCAATCAACGGTCTCCTTCTAGGGTCATGATCAATGCATTTGCACGCAATCTCCAACACCTCCAAAACCTCCTTCTCATTCACATCCTCACGTATCGTTGCATCAATAAGCTCACCGTGACGCTCCTCAGCCTTCATCTGAAACACCCTAGACACCAAATCTCTACACCCTTTCCCTTTACAAACCTCCACTGGTCTACGTCCCGTAACAAGCTCCAGAAGCACTACACCGAAACTGTAAACATCTCCTCTACACGTCGCAATCAAAGACTGACTATACTCTGGAGGAATATAGCCCAACGTCCCCACCAAATCAGTCGTCACGTGGGTATCGTACGGCCTAAGCAACCTCGCTAACCCGAAATCCGCAAGATGAGCTTCAAACTTCTCATCTAACAGAATGTTAGACGACTTCACGTCCCTGTGGATAACATTAGGTTCACAGTCTCTATGCAAGTAAGCAAGTCCACGCGCCGCTCCTTGAGCTATCTTCAACCTCACATCCCATTTGAGAGTTGTCATACTCCCGTCAACACAACAACGCTCATGCAGCCAATAATCCAAGCTTCCGTTCTCCATAAACGAGTAGATAAGCAGCCTATCGTTCCCGTGCTTGCAGTAGCCTTGAAGAGAGACGAGATTCTTGTGTTCAGCTCGCGACAATGCTTCAACTTCTGCTTGGAACTCACGTTCCATCTGCCCACAGTCGCCGGAAAGCTTCTTGACCGCTGCTTTTGAGCCGTCAGGTAGATTGGCCTTGTAGACAAGACCAAACCCGCCGCATCCTATAATGTTGGCCTGACTGAAACTGTTTGTAGATTTCAGCAAATCCGCTACAGTTAGATCTTTGCATCCACAGCTATGGAAGAGAACAATCTTTGATGATGACATGGGAGCTTTGGAAACGTCCTCATCAACGTCGTTGACTCGATCATCAGCGTCTTTTCTTGAAAGTCTTAGTAAAATAACAGAGAGAAGCAGAGTGATCCCCACGGCGAGACTTATGGTAAGTACAATAATGCTGCTTCTCCCAAACTTTCCACCATTGTTATGATGAGTACGGGAAGAGCCTTTAGGTGTCAAGATATTACTCATCATAACATCGCAAGGAGTGTCAATAGCTCGACAAAGTCCCAAGTTTCCTTCAAAGCTCGAGTGTGGAAAGCTGTAGAACTGACCACCTGAAGGTATGGCCCCGGTGAGACGGTTGTAGGCAACGCTGAACCTTGACAAGAAAGTGAGACTCTGAAAAGAGGGAGGAATGGAACCGTGGAGATGGTTGTAAGAAAAATCAAGAAGCTCCAAGTTGTCAAGACCTGAAATGGTGTCAGGTATCGTCCCGGTGAAGTTGTTCTTGCTTAAATCCAGCATGTGAAGCTCTTTCAAACGTCCTATCTCCGGCAAGATTGTACCGTTCAGACGGTTATTATTCAGATAGATAGATGGTGGGAATCTTGAAACTTGGTTATAGGGAAGACCACTCGAGCTCTTGTTCCTCTTAACGTAGAGAGGGATACTTATCTGAGAGCCAGTGCAGTTTAGATGGATCAGGCTCTTGAGTTCGGTTAAGGCTTGAGGTATTTCTCCGGTTAAAGTGTTGTTTGAGAAGTCTATGTAGAAGAGAGACTCCATCTGACCTATCCAACGAGGGATGGTTCCGTGAAAGTGGTTCCAAGAGAGATCAAGAACCTGCAGCTTGTTGCAACTCAACAGCCACCTCGGAATCTGACCTCTAAGACCGCAGTTTCCGAGGGCTAAAATGGCGAGGTTGTTGAAACCGGTGACATCTCTCGGTACTTCCTCGTGCATGAAGTTCTTTGAGAGGATCAGAGTCGAGAGGTTCCTGCAATGTTGAAGCACGTTCATTGCTTCTGACAAATCCACAAAGCTGTTGTTGGATAAGGATAGGAACAAAAGAGACTTCAAGTTCTTGAACGTGTCAGGGATCTTGCCAGTGAACTCGTTTTTGGCCAAACTCAAGATCTTCATCTTGGGACAATAGCCAAGAGAATCAGGAAGATTTCCAGAGAAATGATTGCTAGCGAAATCAAGAACGCAAAGATCCAGGAATCCAGTGAAGTTAAGATCAACAGAACCTGATAAAGAGTTGTTCCGAAGATCAAGCACCTTAAGCTTCGTGCATTGAGATAAGCTTGAAGGAAAATTTCCGGTGAACTTGTTGGAGCTTACGTCAAGATGCTCAAGCTGAGTGAGATTACCAAACACATCTGGAATTACACCAGAGAACCGGTTCTCGGATACCAAGAAAGACTTAAGAGCAGTGAGATTACTCAACTTCTCGCTTAACTCTCCTGATAAGTAGTTTCCAGATATTGATAGCTGAACAGATCTGCTGCAGCTGTACAATCCATCAAGACTCCCCACCAAACGGTTCATCGACAAATCAAGAACCTGAATCTCACCAGATGAGCTGCATAGCTCAGGATGAATCTCACCTTCCAACAGATTGTTGCTTACGTTAAGCATCACAAGACGTGGAAGCACTCCAACACCGGATAGATTCCCGGTCAGCGAATTGCTGGAGATGTTCAGTGACTGAACCAGCTTTAAACCGGAAACTGTATGTGAGACTGACCCTGATAAAAGATTATGGCTCAAGTCAAGAACTTCAAGCTGCTGCAAATTTGAAATCTCTGATGGTAATTCCCCTTTAAGTTGGTTATGAGAGAGATCAAGTAATCTCAGCTCACTCAACTCGCCTAAAGAACCAGACATCACACCTTCCAAACCTTTCCCAGACAGAACCAGCTTTGTAACTCGACCAGAAACATCACTCCTTTCGCAAAACACACCCTCCCATTCGCAGCAACTCGAATCTTTGAACCAAGATTCAGTAACAGACCTGTTCTTCAACGCTCCTGCGAATTCCCTGAGCGCAGATAAGTCGCTGGGGTGACAAGTACGCGTTGGTTGGCTCAGAGATGAACCAACAAAGAAGAGCACCAATAGGAGAATGATCACCATAGTAAACATGGTCATGTCTCAATATCACAGCAAAAGAGTTGCAACTTTCATAAGTGGAGTTGAAAACTCACAGCCACATGGTAGTGTCCCAAAAGAATCGAGCTTTCAAGACTTGTAACTGAAGCAACAAGCGAGTTGAGATCAGCAACACGTATCTTCCTGAAATCGAATCCCAAGAAAGAGTATGAAATCAAAACTAACAGACAAGATTCATAGCTTGCTTGTAATTAAAGTATAAACTAAAATGCTCACATCCCAAAAAAGCACTTCGAACTCTATTCAAGACTTGTAACTTAAGCAAAAAAAAAAAAAAAGACAGAGTAAAGGAATACCGTCAAACCCTAAATTGCAAAGCTTTCTTAGATAAAGCTTAAGAGTTCGAGTTCAGAGCCGCCACAAAAGTGTTGTTTTCTTTTTTTCCAGGGTCATTTTATAATGGTGTAAATCTGCAAGTGCAGGTCTTTTTCGAGGCGAGTGAGACAGAACCAATCTAAAAAGCTAAAGCAGAGAGTAGTTGGGGTTTTACCAAATTTGTCAATGTTTTAATTTTGAAGATAACAGTAGAGAAGACAATGCAATGAAGACTTTTAAAGAAAAAAGAAAGCTCTTTCGTTTTCTCAAGAACAGTGAGAGGTCTCTTCTCTTCTTCTCTAAACTGTAGGCACCTGTTTACCTTTTTTTTTATTTTTCTTTTGGTTGTTAACAAATTATAGTAATCAATTTTTATTCCTATATAATTTCTGTGGACAGAATCCTGCAGAACTATTTATTGCATGTCACTGTTTAACAATATTTACTTATTTTAATGGATTAATCGTTCAGAGACAATATAAAACGAGTATACAAAAGTTACATTCAATAAAATGTATATTTTGAAAAAAATATCTATAAGCACATGGAGACAAAGCCGGCGTCGTTTGTTTCAAATCTATATGTTTATTGAACACATTAGTGGGAAACAAACTACACTTTTAGTTGGAACAAAGTCAACAAAAGCTTGTTAGGTCTAAAACTCTCATGCAGGCTTTCGTTTTCTTCTATAGCATGTCGCATTAAGGTAAAATGGACAAAAAGGTAAAATAGTGTTCCAAATTAATTTTATTCTTTAATCATGTACTACTAATAGTGACATTGTATTTTTCGAAAACGTTATAGTAAATCAATAAAAACAACTATTGTTGAAATAAGTAGAAATGTAATTACTTTTTAATCACAAAATTATGTAAGCATTTTTCTTTTAAATGATAAAAAGGAAATGTGACAACTGTTTCAAGTTAAACCAAACATTGACATCACAAACTGATATTATTGTAATCGGACTTCTCGTGACGGCTGTGACGCTTCATGGCTGTATAAGGCGCACGTGGCGCGAGGAAAGTGCCGTTCCTTAGAGCCGTGTGGGGTTTGGTTGAACTTTCAGGCCGGACGCACGTGTCCGATGCCGTGAAAGAGGTGGAACCGTTGAGATTCTGGGGAAAAGGCCAGGCGCACAGGTCCCACGTGACTTTTCATTTTTGCATTGATGATAAGTGATTATTTGTTTTGTTTATACTACGAGGAGAGTGGCGAGTCTCTTGATTGTACTTACATTTTGAAGTATCTAACCCAATAATTTTGTATAAAATATGAAATTGATAAATTTTTATGGTAAACAGTGTTTTGTGAGTCTAGTGAGACAACGGAATTTTCTGCTATAACATTATATATAAACAATATTATGTGAGCTATATAATGTTGAGATGGGGGCATCGAAAATGGAGTGCTGTCTTTTGATACTGTTTAATATAGTCAACTGCTCACACTCCGCAAATCACGTGTAGTCCTCGAATTGTACACCTATCTTCCTCCTGCTTTGTTTATTTTTCAAGTCTTCTAGTTCTCAAACATTGAACCTATTGCGCTCAATCACTATTTCTCATTAGGCCATGTTTATCGGGAAGTTTATAGAATGGGATCGTAATATAAAAACTATCTCTTAATTTTTAATTAAGAAAATTAAAAATTGATTCTTAAATAAATATTTTAAGAGAAAATTCTTATTTTTTTTTGGTTAAAAGTTAAGAGATAATTTTTGTATTACGCTAAAAACTTCCAATAAACATGTTTTTGGTGTTGCTTTGATTATTTTAATCACCCTCCTTTGTGATTCTCTTCGTACTATTCAAGGCACCCAACTTATCAAGTTGCACCTATGTATCATAAATAGCTAGCTAATATGATTGGGGTTGTTGTAGTACTACAAACTTATCGAATGATTTCAGAGTACTGCATGTAGAGCTCTTCATATAACCTTCAGATCAATTGACGGTTTTGTATGTAAGATATCTTTAATGGATAAGTTCTCTCCACATCATAGGATTACAACAAACGACTCGGCATGCAGTATTCTGAAATTCACGGATAAATTTGCATCCTATAATCTAGGACAAACATTTTACCCGGATTCTGAACCAAAATCAACCCAAAATAAGGTCTTGTTGAAGAGGATCCATGGGTCCTAGATCCAATCCGAAACCGATGGAATACTTGAAATATCCAAAACCGATGTTTCAATATATTTTTGGTACTATGGATATTTTTTAAGTTTTAGGTTTGGTTTACTAGTATAAATTTGAGTTCCGTGTATAACTTTAGGTTTTCAAAAATATACTTTGTGTAACCAAATAAATTTTAGGGTACTTTTTTGTATCTCCAGATCATATTTTAATTAAAATTTTGATATTTTTAGGTATTTAAATATTTTCATATGTTTTTGGGTTTTGGATATTTTTGAATATTTTTCAAGTCTTAAATATCCAAACCGATCTGAAACCATAAAAGACAATAAAAATAGCGTGTATTAATAGTTTCTATACAATTAGATCTGAGTCGATCTAGACCTGATATAATATGTATCGGACACGAATGATAAATCTAAATTACTATACTGAATCCAAATATGTAAGACTCAAAAGATGCAGATTCGATAAGACCGGTATGAATGCGACCCTGAAAACCTAAATGTCTAGAGCTACTATAATCTGTAAAAAAATGTTATCGTTTTGGAGATTAAAACTCCTACTTGATCGCTAAAGCTTCAAAAATTTAACCAATAAATCATCGTCCTTCCACAATCTTTTTTTTCCGAACTGTTAACTATTCAACAAATAGATAGAAAGATTTTCAAGCTTATTTTATTGGATTTTAAAATCTAAAAATAAAGAAAATATTTAAGCCTCCATATGATTAGGCTACTCTTTTTAAACATGCCTATTTTTAGAAGATTGTGTTGGTAATGATGTTAAGCTCTTTTTATTTCGCATACATAAGTTTTATGTGAGACATGAATAAAGATTATGTTAGATTAAAATTACAGCACAATATATGCATGCAAAATCCATGTAAATATTAGGTATACTAATTTTTATTAGAACGGTGATTTTTATTTCATCAGCTTACAAAAACAAATTCATACTGGTTCTATGAACAATATCGGTAGCTCCGCATCCATATGAACGACAAAAGACGGTTGCATCCATATGAACGACAAAAGACGGTTGCATCCATATGAACGACAAAAGACGGTTGCATCCTGGCACTCCGTGTTAGACTATCCGCCTTCAAATTTTGAGTTCGTGTTACATGAATGATCTCTGAGCTGAGGAAACCGTCTTGCAGGGTCTTGATATCCTTCAAATAACTTGCAAAAGCAGGCCATTCTTCTAGTTCAACCATCTTCACCCGTTGAGAACAATCCGTTGCAAAGGTAACCCGAAATTGACGCAAATTCCTCATACACTCCATTGCCCAAAGTAGCGCTTCTACCTCCGCGTGGAGAGGGGAAAGACTAGTTCTGACATTACCTGCCCCCATCAAACCATCAAAACCTTCCAGCGTACTAAACCAACCTTGTCCTGAAAACCGATCATTAACTTTGCAAGAACTATCTGTAAAACACCAACGCCCTGGAATCACCGGTAAATTGGATACCTCTACTTGTTGTGCTGGTAAATTGGATACCTCTACTTGTTGTGCTGCTCTCCGTGCGGTTAATACTTGTGCGTCAGCCCAAAGAATTGCTTATGTTTCCGCATATTTGAGTGTCGGGTCAACGTCTATATTACTGAAAACTTTGTTATTCCTTCCTTTCCAAATGTACCATAAAATCCATGCAAACTGATGATCGTCCAGTTTCGGTTGAACTCTCAAAAATAGATGATCCATATTTGTGAATAGAGCACTAGTGGGAACTGGATTTGAGGGTATTTTTGACAAGGCCCAAACTTGACGAGCTGGAAGACATTCGAAAAACACATGGTTTATTGACTCATCTGAAGCTCCACATCTGTCACAACATACATCCCCTTATAGCCCTCTTCCTTGTAGATTTTTCTTAACTGATATACATCCCGACACCATTTGCCATAAGAAATGCTTAATCTTTGGAGGGCACCGTACTTTCCAGCAAAACGCTTTCAGAATATCAATTGTGGGTCTAAACATTGCTGCTGGTTTTTCCCTATCTGGGTAATCCCGTTATACTTGATAGCCTGATTAGACCGTATATTTTCCATCATTAGTAAAGTGCCATCCATCTCTATCCCCCATATGCGTCCTACTTAAAGGTATGCTTTCTATTATTTTGCATCCCGGGGATCCAATAAATCCTGGATCACCTGCGAGTTCCAAGTTCGCGAAGCTGAATTAATGAGAGAGTCAATTGTAAGATCCAGGTAACTGTTATGTTGTTTTTTATTTGCTGGCCTCGGACGAGTGGTTGAGATCCATGGATCTTTCCATACCATAGATGATCCTGATCCCACCTATTTAATTAGTCATTTGCTAACCAGAGATCTAGTAGATACGATACTTCGCCAGCCATACGACGGGGAGTGTGATCAGATCGGTTTCAGGGGTGAAGCATTCATGTAGTACCGTCCTTTGAACACTCGAGAGAATAAGGTATTTGGTTTCTTAATCAGACGTGATAGCTGCTTACCAAGCATCGCCGTGTTAAAATCCGTGATGTCCTTGAAACCCGACCCTCCTTCGTCTTTGTTTATACAATTTTTTCCCATGATTTCCAATGCATGCCTTTCGTACTGCCACCTTGGCTCCACCAGAATTGTACTATACTGCATTTGTCAGTATCTTCACTGTTGCCTTTGGCAAACGATAACAAGACATCATGATTCGATAAAGCCGTGACCACTGATTTGATGATCACCTCCTTTCCTCCTTTAGTAAAAATTTTAAAAGTCCAGCCATTAACCATATTTGTCAAGCGATCTTGAACGAATCCAAAAACTTGTATCTTAGATCCTCCAAAATTCTCTGACAGACCTAGATAAATCTCATCTCTCCTATATTTTGAATTCCTATATTAGAACGATGATTTAATATAAAGTTTTGCATTAATTAACTTGGAGATATAAAAAACTGTATAGGTTTATTTGAATTTACAAAATGTAAAAAAAAATCTTAAATATATATCATTAGAGTTTATAATGAAAGAATACTTGTTATACAAGAGAGGAAACATTTAATAACTTCTTAAATAACTAGAAAATTTTAAAATTGAGTTAATTGTCCATCTTGACATAATATCTATTATATCAAATAAAATTTCTAAGATAGCCATATACAATTTACATCATAACATGGGTGTTTCCTAAAAAATAATTATAAAAAGGTTTTGTAAAAAAATATTTGATAAAATATGACAGTTTTTTTATAAAATGAAATTTTGCGTGATATCAAACGGATTTATCACGACACAAAAATATAAATTGATGATATAGATATAAATAAATATGATACTTTATAACTAATCAATACAAATTATCAAATAACACAAGTAATATTATAAATAATGATTTATGGTAACTAATTGTAGAATTAGAGAAAGAATATATATGTTTTATCAATTATCTATATATATATTTAAATAAAATACTTTAAATTTTTTATATAATTAAATTTCATGGTTATATATTCTTATATAAAAAATTAGATTTGTAGATAATGAATTATTAGAACTTTTTATGTTTTTAAAGTCAACACAAAAACGTTTATAAAAGATTTTCAGGATAATTATTAAAGTTATACAAAAAATACTCTTTTTTTCTCTCTCTGAAAATTAGAGTATTTCCAGTTTTGCACGTGCTAAAATAAAATATAAAATAATTCTATATTCAATTATCTGAATTAATTATATATTGTTTTTTTTGTAAGAGAAAGACTTTTAATAACTAAAATTTATTCTGTTAAATTATTTTAAATCTCACAGATCTTTTAAAAATATATATTGAAAAGTTTGATTATCCAACTATTTGAAGTAACAATTTAATATTTTTAATTATTACTTAAAAATTATAACAGCGTATACATAATATATATATTTATTTACTTAATATAACTACCCGCAAAATTATAGGTAAACACCTAGTATATACTTAACTGACCACTATATGTATGTTTAGATGTTTCTACAAGTGTTCGTAAAAAGGAGAAACTTAACTTTATATCCTAATTATAATTCGTTCAGTCAGAAACGAATAATAAGGAAATCTGAGTGCCAAATTGGTTAGTCTGTTATTGCTTATTATATGATATACTAATGGGTCAATCTAGGTTCGTCATATAAATAAGTCTATGAACCATGGCCGAAAATCTAAGCGTAGCCCATATGTTATGTAACAATATTAGGAATTAATGAGTCGAAAAAACTAAAAGGTGTATAAAATGTCGTTTTTATTGTGGATAAAATGCCGTTTTGTGTATATTATAAGGTAAGGGCGGCAATAACCACAATTTTACGAGTGCTGATTGTTACATTTTTATCGAAAAACTTGATTTTACTGTTCTGGTGAAAAGAACAAAATTAATTTTGGTTTATGAAAATAACTAAAATATATCTTTTATACATATATGAGAAATTTAGGTTAGGATTGCTTTATTAAAAAAAATTTAGATATATGAGAAAAAAAATCATGGATTATAATTTTGGTTTGTTTTTTTTTTTCTTTCTCATTTGAGTTTATGTTAGTTATAAACTTTTTATTAGTTTTGTTATGGATAATTCAATTTTTATTTCCATCCAAACCATTTTAATAAATCTATAAATCTATTTTATCCACAAATCCATTTCGACACATTTTCTATCTATTAAGGGTTGAAGTTGTGATTTTATGTTTTTGTTTTAGGATTTTAGTTGTCGGTTATTAACTTTCTCTTTAATTTTTTTCTGATGTAGAATTATTCTCCAAAACATTCAAATCACTAAATAAAAGCTGCAACAATAAATTTCAGACCTTTATATATATATATATATATATATATATATATATATATATTTATGATGTTTTGGCTGAAGATTCTTTGTATTTTATAAAGTTAAACCATGATTATTTAGAAATAGAAATAAAATAGATTAAGATCTATGCAATACGCAGAATGAATATTATGTATACAAATTATTTTTTTTTAAAAGTTAGCATTTATTCTTTGTTCATTTATGTATTATGAAATAGTAAAATATATTAAATAATTGAGAAGCGATAAGTATTATGTGTATAATTAAACTGGAGTAATCACATAAATCACATAAATAAATCAAAACAATCGGATAATATTGAATAGTTGTTTGTCACAACTCGGAAATCCAATCGGCATCTGTAGCGGCTAATATCAGATAATATTCTTATTGCCCAGGAAATGTTCCATGGCCTAAGAACTAACAAGTTCTGTCAGGAAAAGTATATAGCCATCAAAACATATATGAGTAAAACGTATGATAGGATGGAATGGGCTTTCATTCAGGCATTACTATGTAAAATGGGATTCGATCCGCACTAGATCAAGATTATGATGGAGTGTATTTCGTCAGTTCAATATCGAGTTTTACTCAATGGTCAGCGTAGAGAACTTATTATTCCACATATAGGCTTATGACAAGGGACCCTCTATCTCCTTATTTATTCATTTATCTTGTGCACGAAAGCATTAATTGCCAATGTAAAAAAGCGGAACGACAAAAACAATTATCAGGAATGAAGGTTGCTAGAGCTTGTCCCTCGATTTCTCATCTGCTTTTTGCAGATGATAGTTTATTCTTTTGCAAGGCACAACCAGAAGAATGTCAAACCATTCTCGGGATCCTTCAAAAATATGAGGCAGTTTCAGGTCAACTGATAAAATTTCAAAAGTCTTCAATCCAATTTGAATATATGATTGGAGAAAGACATTGTCAAAAGTTGAGGGACATCTTAAGAATACAAAATATAGGAGGAATGAGATCGTATATGGGCCTACCAGAGAGTCTGGGAGGATCTAAGATACAAGTGTTTGGATTTGTACATGAACGATTAAATAATAGGGTCAATGGTTGGACTTTCAAATTCTTCACAAATGGGGAAAAGAAGTGATTATCAAATCCGTGGTCACAGCTTTGCCAAATCATGTGATTTCATGTTATCCGCTACGTAAGATAACTACAAAGAAACTCATGGGTGCAGTAGCACAATTTTTGTGGAGTCCAAGGGGAGTTACAGGGGGAATGCATTGGAAATTCTGGGACAAAATGTGTCTCAGTAAATATGAAGGAGGAGTGGATTTTAAAGATATTGAGAACTTAACACGGCAATGCTTGGAAAGCAATTATGGCGTCTAATTGAGAAACCAAAGACTTTGTTTTCTCGTGTCTTTAAAGGTCGGTACTATAGAAATGCTTCACCTTTAGAACTGATTAAGTCATACTCTCTGTCCTATTAGTGGAGGAGTATGATTTCGGCTAGATTTCTGGTTAGCAAAGGACTTATCAAAAGGGTGGGATCAGGATCATCCATATCTGTATGGAATGATCCATGGATCCCATCCACTCACCCGAGACCAATAAATAAAAACAATCACAATCGTTATCCGGATCTTACCGTGGATTCACTTATCAATCCTACCACGCAAAGTTAAAATATGCAGGCTATTCGAAATCTTGTTGATCCCTAAGACGCAACACTTATTGAGAGTATACCACTTAGTAGAAATCAAATGGAAGACATGGATGGATGGCATTTTACGAAGAATGAAAAATACACAGTGAAGTCAGGATATCAACTGGAACGGGTTTATCCGGATAAGGTGAAACCACTCCAAATCTTGAGACCCCCAGTGGATTTATTAAAAGCATACTGTTAGAAGATCTGGTGTCCTCCGAAGATAAAACATTTCCTTTGGAAGTTGTTATCGGGTTGTATAGCAGTTGAGAAATATCTGAAAGCATGGGGAATACAAGGTGACACATGCTGTGCCAGATGTGGGGATGAGGAGGAATCGATTAATCATGTGTTTTCGAATGCCCTCCAGCACGCCAAATCTGGGGATTTTCGAAGATACCATCCAATCCAGATAGATTTTCTACTTGATCTCTTTTCACAAATATGGATCATCTATTTTGGCGGGTGAGACCACAGATGGATGACCATCATTTTGCTTGGATATTCCGATATATTTGGAAAGCATGAAATAGGAAAACTTTTAGTAATTTGGATATTGATCCTAGGGATACATTGTCAACTGCGGAGACAGAGTTAACTCTTTGGACATAATCTCAGGTGATACATACCCAAAGGGCAACACAATTGGGGGATGAAACGACCATATCTGCCATACCAGGTCGCTGGTATTTCACAGATGGGTCATGGAAAGATAGATAGGTTTTTTCAGGCCAAGGCTGGTATAGCACGTTTGAAGGCTCTGATAGCTTGATGGGAGCGAGGAATGTTAGAGCTAGTATTTCACCTCTTCACTCTGAGATGGGAGCATTAATTTGGGAAATGGAGAGTATGATGAATTTGTGTCAATATCATGTTATTTTTGCAACAGATTGTTCTCAATTGCTGAAAATGGTTTCAGAACCAGAAGGATGGCTAGCTTCTGCAACTTATTTGGAGGATATCAAGACGCTAAAATAAAGCTTCCACATCTCATAAATCATCCATATTTTAAAGAACACATAACTCAAGGAAACAATCGTCTTTTGTCGTTCACATGGATATGGAGCTTCCGGTTTGGTTTACAGGGACATTAGGAGTCTCTTTCTATGTTGATGACAAAAATAAAAAATCAAAACAGTTATTATAGTTAATTATAATTAATTTTAAATGGTAGTGACATAGATATTTAGTATATTTAATATGATTATTTAATTGAAACTTATTAGTTCATGCTCATATGATTTTATTAACATTTGTATACTTATTGTAACAAAATTTTTAAACCATTAATCACCAAATTTTCAATGTAAGTTTTAAATAATTTAAGTAATTTATAACCATTTTAAAAAGTCAATGCAATTTTCAAAATTAAAATATTCAGATCTTAATACATTTTCAATGCAAATTTTGAAATTAATATATTTATGTATTTTATATGATATATATTTTAATTTTAAAATATTATTATATATATACTATGAATATCTATTAAATGATACTTCATGTTCATAAGATTTTGCGATTATTTGTATTTTTATAACCTAAGAAAGTAAAACCATTGTTCACAATTTTTTTTATTGTAAAACCTTTACCAATGTTAGTAATGTATATTCATTTTAAAAATTTAAATATAACATATAAGAAAAAAATAATCTGAAGCTTTTTATTATATAATTAATGTGATTGTTTAATTTTAAAATAATATAAATTCAACAAAGAGGATATATGATACAAAACTATTTTCAAATATTTATTATTAAAATTATTAATTGTCATATATTTGTTAATCATATTAGGTGATTCTATAGATGTTATTTAAGTAAAAAGTTATGCATATTCTTTTATGCAGTACTAATCAATATGACAATTAATTTAATAAAATATAAATATATTTAAATAAACCAACATATTGTTGTAAAGATTCTCAAAATCATTTTACTAATGACATGTAGCTACACTCAAATGTTATAATGTTATTCAATATATACAGTATAAAAGTTGAGGGATATAAGCCATTGAGAACGGCTACATATGATTTATTTCTAAAAATGTTAGTATTGTTGTAAAGATTCTGAAAATCATTTTACTAATGACATGTAGCTACACTCAAATGTTATAATGTTATTCAATATATACAGTATAAAAGTTGAGGGATATATACAGTATAAAAGTTGAGGGATATAAGCCATTGAGAACGACTACATATGATTTATGTTTTCTATTTCTAAAAATGTCAATAGTATCAAGATTGTCTGTTTAAAAATAAAACATAAAATCTATATCATATATGGTAAACCTATAAAAGTAGAAACATTATCACTACAAGAAAACACATTTAAAGCTAGGACAATTCTTCCTAGTTGTTTCCTCGTAAAAGGGGGTTTACGAGAAAATAACGAGGAAACTTGTTTCGTCGTGACACGTTCGTCGTAACTCAACTTTCCTCGTTATGTAACGAGGAAAATTTTCCTCGTAAAGTCTTCTACAGCTTTTCCTCGTAAAAGCCTCGTAAGATTTTCCTCGTTAAAGTCATGTAATATTTTTCTCATAAAGTCCTCGTAATACATTCCTCGTTAACGACACGTAATTTTTCCTCGTAAGAGCCTTATAAAATATTTCCTCGTTACTTCCACGTAAAATTTTACTCGTAAAATCCTTGCAAGTTTACGAGGAATTTACTTGGAAACCTTATTTTTCCTAAATTATAAATAATAATCAAAATATATAAATAAATTATTTTAAATTTTTTTAAAATTTAATATTCAAATAGTAGGAGAAGAAAATTAATATATGCATAAATATTTACGTTTAAAATTTATAATACAATAAAAAGAAAAAAAGAAACTACAGGTGTTGCTCGTGAAATTGGCGGATGAAGTCTTCACTCCTCTCTACCTCGTAGTCCTCCACCTGACGGGTTGGATGTGGCTGTGGCTGTGGCGGTGGGTGTGGAATCCGTATTTTTTCCTGTCTGGCAAGCAAAATCATCTCCAATTGCGGATTTCCAGCTGCCAAAATGTCGAGAAAACCCTCGAGCGATCCCATTTGAGCTTGCGTCATGCTCAAATCAGAACGCATCGCCTGCAACTCCGAACGCAGCTGAGCAGTCTCATTGTCCCGTTCCTGAGTATAAGACGATGTCGCTCTTGGGACTTCGTTAACTGATATATCATAGATTTTACCCACTTTTAACCATGATTTATATATGTTTTTGGAAACAAAAGGATACTTTTAGTGTCTTTTTAGAGCTTTTATAGGTTTAGGTACTCACTGGTGTAAAATGACCATTTTGGAGCTAAAATGGAGACTTTATCAAGATATGAGCAAAACGTGTTGAAGACATCGACCGATGCGCATTAAGAGCAATCGACCGATGAAATATCATCCAAATCGATCAATAGAAGACATTCTATATCGATCGATACAGAAGTCCTCCAAAGCAATTAAATGAAGATTAGAAGCCCTAATTGCTTCTCAAGAGTTTTAATAATTTACACCTTAAGTCCCTGGCCGCCTGTTAGGCTATTTTAAGAGGGTTCTGTACTAGATTAAGCAGAATTCTCTAGAAACCTTTAGACCTAATTTTGAGAGAAGCATCTAGCCATACTTTGAAGAAGAGCTTAGGAATTGAGAGAGAGATCTGAACTACAATCCAGAGAAGATCTTGAAATCCCTTGCTTTACTTATTGTTTCTCTTATCTTTATTATCTCAAAGCATTATTCAAACCATTATGACTTTGTCTTTCATAAATATGTTTGAGTAGTCTCTCTTGTTAGATTTAGGTTTCTCATTAGGGTTGACCCATGCATTGAAGTAATCATCATTAGGTTGTTTAAAATATAGTTCTAAATCTAGTCATCATGAATACTAATGTTAAGGATTAATCACCATTACCTCTGATTTTAGGAATAATTTGGATAAGTGAGAACTTAGCAATTACCTAGAGTCTAAGTTGTTTATTGAAGGCTAGAGAACCCTTTCAAACCTGTCATCAGTACTCGCTGGATGCAATATCGATCGATGAGATAACTGTCACATCGACCGATATAGCATAACAACATCGATCGATATTTCTATCGAGCTATCGATCGATATTTACTCAAGGTCATCGAACGATAGTTCTTGACCCGAGATCCAGTAAGAGTTAATACTTCAAATCCTTAAGAGTTTGAATCAGAACTATGAATAATAAAAACCTTTTATAATTTGCATGCTTGTCATACCTGAGAAAATACCTAAGTTTAACTATCTTCTTCCCTCTTAACAAACAAATCAATCAATCAAGCAATCGCTTGGTTACCTTTTAAGTTATTTTTAAAAACTTGTTATCTAGCTTTACTTCGAAAACTAAATAATCTGTTGTGTAATCCTAGAGTCTCTGTGGATTCGATCTCTAAGTACTACAAGTGAACCTCTTTTGATGAGAGTAACTCACTCCTAGGGTAATTTGAGTGATATCATTAACCGAACCAATTCCCACAATACGTCCCTTTTTCTTAGGGATGACCTGTAAATAAAAAATTAATGCTAATTAATATAAAAAAGATATATATAATGAATAATAATAATAAGAAAACAAACTTACCTCCTCAAAAATCCGATCCACGTCAGGTATGGATAATACGACGGGTGTCCCATCGCGAGTCTACTGACTCAGCTGGGTTTGGCGCTCCTCAACCCGAGAAATAACCTTGTTGTAGATTCGCTCAGACCGAGGATCTACGAATTGCCCAGCCTTGTTCCTATGGGTCCGCTCTTAAAGCTCCTTGAGAGATGGAAGAACTCCCGTCTCTTTAGCCTAAAATATTTTAAGAAATTAATTAAAAATATATATACTAAAAAAATAGTTATTAAAAAATTTAATTACCATATCGAGACGAACTCCAGCGTGAGGTTTTTGACCTGAACTGTGGAGCATCTTCGTGTTGCTATACTCATCATTGGTCAAACGGTTAGCGGAGCAGTTGTTGGAGGTTCTGATCGACTCTGGCTGGTTACAATAATAAATGAGTCCATCCCACACCGAATATGTGGGGCAAGAGGGTTTCCCCTTCTCATAACCATCCACCTCATAATTGTCCTTCCAGTTGGAGACCATGTCCAGCAATCGTGATTTCACCTTCTGCTCAAACTCACGATTCACCCGATCGTTCACTCCTATGGGCCAACGCCATTTTTGTTGTAACCAACAAAATATTAGAAATATAATTAGTCCAATAATATTAAAATTTTTAAATAATTTAAAACTTTTTACTAATCACTAACAGTGAACATTTTGAACCACGTATTTCTAGTGTGGAGAGCCGTCAATTTCCATTTTGGAGCTGCATCGGGGAAGTATCCCTTGATACAGTCGGTGATGATCCGAGTGACACAATTGTCAACCCCAAACCTTAACAAAAAAGAAATTAAAAATATTAAATTTGTTAATTAATGTTTGTTATAAATAAAAAATTAAAAATGAACATTTATGAGGTGGATGGTTATGAGAAGGGGAAACCCTCTTGCCTCACATATTCGGTGTGGGATGGACTCATTTATTATTGGAACCAGCCAGAGTCGATCAGAACCTCCAACAGCTGCTCTGCTATCCGTTTGACGAATGATGAGTACGGCAACACGAAGATGCTCCACAGTTCAGGTCAAAAACCTCACGCCGGAGTTCGTCTCGATATGGTAATTAAATTTTTTAATAACTATTTTTTTAATATATATATTTTTAATTAATTTTTTAAAATATTTTTAGGCTAAAGAGACGGGAGTTCTTCCATCTCTCAAGGACCTTTTTGAGCGGACCCACAGGAACAAGGCTGGTTGATTGTCCATCATTAAATCCTTTTATTTGTTTTCGGAAATGATTTTCTAAGTCTTCTATCATTATACACCTATTATTTTCTAATTCTTTTATTTTCCGGTTAAATATTTTATTTCCTCTAATTGCTTATTAGTTAATTGTTTATAGTTTTTAATTCTTTCTTCTAGTTCTTCGTTTTGTTGTTTCAGTCTCTCTAGATCATTATCCTGTTTTTCTTCTATTTTTTTTTGTATTTTTTTCTAGTATTATTTTTATTTGATCTCCAAGTTTTTCTGTCATAATTTCTCGATTAATCTATCTGTGGTTTCTCTCAGTATTTTTACTGTTATTAACGTCATCCAATCCTTATAATTTATCTATTTCATCTAGTATTTGTATATTATTTTCTATTTCAGAGATATCTTTTTGTATATCTTTAATATTTTTAGTTAAATCCATAATTTTGTCTAGTTTTTCTTGAACTATTCTGTTCATTCTAATTTGGTTTATTGATATAATAGCCATTATCTCGGTTTCCGAAGTATAATACATTTTTTCTTTTTAATATTTCTGATAATCTATTTCTATGTACATCTTGATCATCTTTTAATGTTATTGTTGCTTCTTTTTCAAGGTTCATAATCTTTGATCCTTGGATTAATATATATTTTTCAAAGAAATTATTTGTATCAATACTACTAATATAGTCTAACAAGTTATTTTGTACTATGTTTTGAGATTCTTCGTTATCAGACATACCTGAAATGGATTATAGTTGAATTTTTGCTAGTGGTGATGATCGCCAAAAATTAGTACTTTTTTAATTCTTGGTTGAACTTCTTTGGATTCTTGGTTGAGCTTCTTTGAATTCTTGGTTGAACTTCTTTGAATTCTTGGTTGAACTTCCTTAATTCTTTGGTTTTTAAGTTTTTGTTTGAGTGAAAACTGTTATTATCAAGGTTGGAACCTTTAACAGTTAGAGCTATTCAGAGAAAAAAATTCTCAACTCTTAAACAAAACTTGTTCGCATTTATTTCACTCTGCCTCTGCAAGAGCTTTACACACACATTTATATTTCATGACTGACTCTTTTACACAGACGCGTGACTCATTTTATGTCCACTCTTACAAACATAATAATGTAGACTACTATTCATCCACTTTATTCATTTATGATTTTACATCTTCACGTGGTTTCTGCTGGATATCACATCTTGCTGGATGACTCTTCCATTATTGGCTCTTCAGTCTCTTCAATCACTTCATCTTCTGATTCTTCATCTCTGGTTCCGCAAATTGCACATAGATGTGGTTCTCCAAGCTTGACTTCAAACTGTGTTTTCTGAGTAATTCACACATTAAATAATGATATTTTGGACATTTGATAAAAGTGTTGTCCCATATCCTGAAAACGAATGGGCTTATGTCTTCTTTAATTGTTGTCTCTTCGGTTGCTCAGGTGAGTATTAACGTCGAATCATTTTTATAATTGAGGCGGTGATTGTTGCTTAAGTAAATGATTTTCCTAAGCATTCCAATTGTTAACTCCACGTCTACTCGGATTTTGTCTTCGCTGGTGTATTCAATATTTGCTGGGTCGTCTCTTGTTGGGTATTTTCCATTGCTTATTCCCATGGTAATTACTTTTGATGCCGGGCAACTGACTCCTGTTTCTCCTGTTTCGGTTACTTGAAACTCCGGGTAGTTGCTGTAATACTGCATAAAGACTTCTTTATTTTTGGCGTATCTGGTAAAGTACCGGGAAACGGCTGTTTTAAGGCCTTGGGGAAAATATATTAGTTGTAGTTCGGGATTTTGGATGTATAGTGTTTCGATAAGTCCATAGCTGTGTAGGTTTATGGTGGTTATTGGGCTTGCTTCTGGTAGCACAATAGCTTTTGGGCCTAGACCCTGATGGTTTTTTGGGTAGATGTGTTTGTATTTGGTATTTTCTGGATAAGTATTTATTTCTTCGATAAACTTTTTAAGGGTAGGTTTTATTTGGTTTTGTACCTCTTTGGTTCCAGTAATTGTTGTGATACAGTAGAACCTCTATAAATTAATACTCGATAAATTAATATATACTAAATATCTCTATAAAATAATATAATTTTATAGTCCGAAATTAAGTTTTTAGTTCGAATAGTATATCGATAAATTAATATCTCTCTAAATTAATAAAAAAATAAAATTTTGGTGTACTCCCAAAATTATTAATTTATAGAGGTTTCACTGTAGTTGGGATTTTTCCAATGGGTGTCATTTTTATTGTTGGTTGCATACTTCCTCCCCCGCCGAGAAGCAGACGATCCTTAAATGAATTTTCGATCGATTTTTTTTTTGCTTGATTCTTCTAGTGCTTGCTTTGCTTCTTCTATTGTTGGGTAGCTCTTGTGAATGATGTTTCTTCCTGTTATGAATGGGGCTGCTTTGTGCCAATCGTCGTAGATTCCTCTCATTGGTCCGTTGAAGATAACATAGAAGTTGTGGGGGTTTTTTGGTGACTTGGCTTTTAGGTGGAGTTTCTGGTAGAATTATTGTTTCAGTGTTTTGGGATTGGCTTCTAGGTTTTAGGTTTTGGATAACTGATTCAAGGGAATTTATTTCTTCTTGGAGCTTCTATAGGTTTTCTTTCTTCTGCTTGAGTTGATTCTCCAATTTTTTTATTGCTGCTTCCATAACTTTCCTGAAACTGAAATGGATTATTCCTTATGGCCGATTATATGATATAATCTCTATATCAAAAGTATTTATCAAATAGTGATTGATAATTTTATCATTGCTAGATGATTATTAATGATAATTTACCAATTCTCCTATTGATAAATATAATTGGTAAATATAATTGCTTATTTTGGGTTTTCATTTCTTAATTTCTGATATCACTTAAATTACCCTAAGGAGTGAATTACTCTCTCAAATAAGAGGTTCAGTTGTAGTACTTAGGATCGAATCCACAAGAAACTAAGGAACACAAAAGATATAATCATTAGTGATTATGCTAGGTTGATTAAGTTTAAAAGTAAATTGCAGTTATGAGCAACGGTAAGTTGCTCCAAGAGAATTGGTTTAGGTTTTAAACAATAAGAGAAAATAGTTAGATTCAAGGTTGCTATTCAGATAATCAAGATTATAATGCTACAGATGTCTTAATAAGTTGCTTGCAAGATATTAAAGAACTTCAACTCTTAGATAAGTCTATTAGCAATCGCTATCTAGACTCGTCTATTGATCTGACTGCCTGCAATATCGACCGATGTTTTGACAGCGATATCGGACGATATAGGTTGCCGTCGATCGATTACTATATAGGAGTATCGATCGATATAGCTTCAGATCGAATTGAATATGTGTTCACCAAGATCATAGACGGGCTCTTGTTCAACCCTAGAGGATCTCAGCTTATGCCAAATGATTTCAGGATAATGATTAACAAGTTAAATCATTCCAGGATCATACTCTAGTTAGCTACTCTAGAGTAAGCATTAGGGTTCATCAGGATAATGAATATCACAACTCAACAATCTATAGTTGGGGCTAATCTTTCATAACTATTTGAACCCCAAATCTAACAAGTGAATCTACTCAGACATGACTAAGTGATTCATAGCATCAAGGTAATAATAGAAACTCATAAGATTAGAAGATTGAACACTTGGTTCCTTTGAACAACAAATCTCTTTGTATATTCTTCTAAATCTAGAACTCTATAACCTTTGATGAAAATAAGAATAAGATGAAAAGAATACTTTTATTAATGAAAGCACTAAGAGTATTAAAAAGCACACTAAGAATCAAAAAACATACCCTGCCAAAACACATAGGCATAACTATAAATATGATTTCAATTAGGTTAAAAACTTGTCAGGGGAAAACTTGTAATATTGAGAGAACTTGGGCTTCAAGTCGGGTGAGTCAAACTTATTCTTCACGCTCGATATCGATCGATGGTACAAGGCGTACATCGATTGATGGAGTATCTCGATTCGTCATCATCTACGGAAGCGTCGTCGATCGATTACACAGGATGTGTATCGATCGATATGTATCTCTGGATATCGACCTTGTTGTCTGATCTTTATAGTTATCTCGGGAAAACTCTCCTTTAAGCTCCATAAGGGCACCTAAATCATCACTTTACTCCAAAATGCTCCTGAACCTGAAAACATACCTAATAGACTCCAAAACATATATATATATATATATATATATATATATTGTAAAATTTTCTCAATACCATGGTTAAAAGTGGGTCAAAACCATGGTAGATCAATTCCCTTTTTAATGTATCAGCGATTGAATTTAGTTCTCCTTTTATGTATATTGGTACATATGAGTATTGTGATATTTGCATTTGCCATCTTATTAATATTCCTTGGTTATAATTTGCCTTTATATTATAATTTTGAAATCCGATCAAATATTTTGAATCAGTACTTAGATAAAACGTGATTGGTCTTAAATCAATCTGCCAGTTTTTAAATGTTTTTATAGGTTCCAATGTTTTAATTCATGTATTGGGTATTTTTGTTGAGTGTCAGTGAAAGTACCGCTATTATATTTTACTAGTTTCTCTTTTTTTAACGAGGTTTTTTTAGTTATTAATTCTTTTATTCTTTCAATCTTTTTTCAGATTTTTTACCACATAATGCCGTTAAAATGGCTCCCCAACGTGTTATGCATGCGTCAGTAGAGACAATAAGTATATCATCGTTAATTGGGTTATATAGTTCAGGTAGTTTATTACACATTTCTTTTCAACGACCTTGCTATCTTCCTCGGTCCATTTCCAAGGAATTTTTCAGATATTTTTTTGTTGTAAAGATTTTCTCTCTTTTGCAAGATTTTTTAAAAAATCCTTGACAAGCTAAATAGTTTAGATTTCCAAAAAAGTGTTGTATCTGCTTTCTATCTTGTAGGTGGTTAGGAAATTGATTTATTTTTTCAAGTATGTGTTTTTGGGCGACAATTGTTCCGTTACTATTTATTTTTAGTCCTAAAAATTCTATCTTTTGTTTAAGTATTTGGGCTTTATTTTGACTTAGCACTAAGCCTTTCTCTTTACATCTTTCAAGTATTTTATATACTTTTTCGAGATGACATTTTTCATGTTTTGTAAATATTATTATATCATCTATATATACTGAGCTAAATTCTTCGTATCCGGTTAGATTGTTATCCATAAATTGTTGAAATATTCCTGGAGCTTGTTTTAATCCAAACAGTAGTACATTCCACTCAAAGTGTTTTTGACGTGGGCATGTAAAAGCCGTTAATGGTTTAGTATTCTCTTGAAGCCGGATTTGCCAATATCATGACTTTGCATCAAGTGCTGAGAAGTATTTAGCTCCTCAATTTTTTATATTAAATATTAATTTCTAGGTAGGTTTTGGGCATTACCTATTGTTGCTTCGTTTATTTTTTGATAGTCTATAACCATTCGTCTTTTACCTCTTTTTTGTTCGTTATGATTATTAACGTAAAAACAGGTGAAGAGTGTTGACTAAAACTTTCCTTTATTAATCCATTTTTAATAATATTTGGTTTCTTCTTGAAACTCTTTTACATCTTTTCGGTATAGGTCATTTTATAATTAACTCTCATTTCTTTATTAGGGTCCTTTAATTTAATTTCCACTAGCATGTTATTAGTGTTTTTAATATCAAGTGGATCTTCACTACATACCTCTTCTAGTTTTTTCATAACTTTCTCGTAGTCTATTATTGACTCTATTTTATTTACTAATTGAAGTTTTAGTTTTTCTTTTTTACTATTATATATGGGTATAATTACTACTTCTTTCTTTTGTTTTCCTATTTTTGGGCATGTTAATGATATGTGCTTCAGATACTGACAGAAGGGTCCGTATAATTTTAAGAAATTATTTCCGATTACAAGAGGTAATCATGTATCGTGCTTGTAAATGCTTGGCATTATAAATATTTTTCCTGCTATTTTATGTGAATTATAAAGGCTCCATAACTAATTTTATGTACACTTTTATCTGCAACTTTTATAGTCATTGTTTTTTTTTAATTGTTTCCATAATGTTTTTTTTTGACATCAAACGGCTGATCTATTTTCCATAATGTTTTTTGTATAGTATTTTCTTGGGAAATTCATAATGTAGCACCAGTATCAATATATGCCAAAGTTTTTGTTTCTTTTTATCATCCATTACTTGTATTTGGATGAATGTGCTATTCGGATTCATCTGAACTACTATATTCACTTTCAGATTCTGATGAGGATAATTTTTCATAACAATATGATGATTCATTATCTGATTCTATTGGTACTAGTCCAATGGAATTTACTTGATTAAGATATTTTACTTCCTTTTTATATGATTTTTTTATTTGTACATTCATTTGCATAATGGCCTATTTCGTCGCATAACCAACATTTGCAAATTTTCTTACCTTGGGGGCAATATTTTTCTTTAGCTACTGCTTATTTTTCTTTTTCTTTATAATAATTCTTCCCTTTTTCTCTTTTATACCATTTTCTCCTTCTTGGTCTAAAGTATTTATTCTTATATCTAAAATTTTTATGTTCATATTTATGATATCTCTTATATTTTCATTTTTTATGTTTTCTTTGCTCTTCACAACCAAATTTCTGAGGTATATTGTCGTAGTTTTCACAGCTGAATTCAAAAGTTCTTTTTACTCTTTTTATTTCTTGGCTTTGAATACATAAGGTTCTTACATATTCTCTTAATGTTCGTATCATTCCTCCAAAAGAGTCTGATACTATTTTTTTATCTTTATTTTCTTTAAATAATCTAGGTAATGTTATATTAAATGGGGATGGTAATTTTTTTATAAATACTTTCATATATTTAGTGTAATCTTCGTGTGGTAATTCATAATAATTCTTTTCATATTGACATATGAATTCGTCTAGATATCTCATGTTGCATATTTCTATATTATTTAATATATGTCTCACTTTTGCTATTCTTTGTATATTTCCTAGTAAATTTATTCCTCCTAAAAACCGTGTATTTAATTGTTCGACTACAGAGACAAGGATTTCTTGATGATTTCTAAAACTTTGTAATTGGATTTTATTAGCATCCTTCATTCCGGCAAGGTATGTAAATACAATTGCATTTCCTTCTCAGAGACCCAAGTATATAATCTGATTTTTCCTTCTTGGTGATTAACGCAATCAAGATCCAAGAAATCGTTATATTTTACAGGTTTTGGTTTAAATTGTTGATATTTTTCAAGTGTTCCTGTTTTCGATCTAAAATATCCTCGTTTATTTTTGTAACTATCGTCAATTTTTATGTTTGGTTTTTCATAAGTAATTTCTTGTTTACTTGTCCCTTCTTCTTTTACAAGACTTAGAAAAGGAGTAGTTGGTTCTTCTTCGGATGAAGAAGAGTTAACAATTATTATTTCGTTTTGTTCAAGTTGTTGAGGATCATCGATTAAAGAAATGTGAGGAGGAGGAGGGATAAACATGTCCCTGTAATGAGTCCCGCCTGTAGTAGCTGAAGAAGATGATCTGACTGGCAACTTTTGTGCTCTAGTCATCTAAAACATTAAAACATTTAAAAAAAAACATAAATAAGTAACTAACATTTAAAAAATATAATATAAATTCCCAAAATTAAACAACCTTATATAAATTCCCTAAACTAACCACCTAATCTAAATTCCCTAAACCTAAACCCTAAACCATAAACCCTAAACTAACCACCTAATCTGAATTCCCTAAGTTTTACCTTAAGAGAAAATGGAGAGGAGTTAACTAAAAATGAGAGAAATCTGATTGCTTCGATTTATATAGAGATTTTGGTTTCCTCTTAAAATCTTAGTCCCGTTACGAGGAAACAACGAGTCCCGTGTCACCTCACGAGGATTTTACGAGCAAAAGCTTACGTGGACTTTACGAGGAAATAACAAGTCCCGTGTTTTCATTTCACGAGAATTTTACGAGGAAAACGCTTACGTGGACTTTACGAGGAAACATCCGTACGTGGATTTTACGAGGAAAACATCTTACGTGGACTTTACGAGGAAAACTATTTACGTGGACTTTACGAGGAAATAACAAGTCCCGTGTTTTCACATTACTAGGATTTGGATACTTTGGAACAGGTATTAATATGGCCAAGAATAGAAACTCTCGTCGCATTGATATCACTTAAATGTTTAACCCTAAGAAGTGAATTACTCTCTCAAATAAGAGGTTCAGTTGTTGTACTTAGGGATCGAATCCACATGGAACTAAGGAACACAAAAGATGCAATCCTAAATGATTATGCTAGGTTGATTAGGTTTAAAATAGTAAATTTCAGTTTTGTAAGCAATGATAAGTTGCCTAAGAGAATGGGTTTAGGTTTAAAACAATAAAAGAAAGTAGTTAGATTCAAGGTTGCTATTCAGATTAGTAGGATTATAATGCTAGAGATGTTTTAATGAATTGCTTGCAAGATATATGAGAAATTTGATTCTTAGACAGATCTAATAGCAATCGCTAAATAGACACATCCATTGATCTTATTGCCAGCAATATCGACCGATGTTTTGACAACAATATCGGACGATATGGGTTGCTGTCGATCGATGACTCTATAGGAGTATCGATCAATATAGCATAAGATCGAATCAAAACTGTGTTCACCAAGATCATAGACCGACTCTCGCACAACCCTAGAGGATCTAAGCTCATGCCAAATGATTTCAGGACAATGATTAACAAGTTAAATCACATCCATGATCATACTCTAGGTAGCTACTCTAGAGTAAGCATTAAGGTTCATTTGGATAATGAATATCAACAATTCAACATTCCATAGTTGGGGTTAATCCCTCATAACTATTTGAACCCTAAATCTAAGAAAGAAATCTACTCAAACATAGTTGAGAGATTCATAACAGCTAGGTAATAATAGAAATTCATTAGATTAGAAGATTGAACTAGAATCTCTTTGTGTGTTTCTTATAAATCTAGAATTCTATAACCTTTAAGAAATTAAGATGAAAAGAAATACTTTATTGCTACGTATAGAATATAACAAAGGAACAAGAAAAGTATGCAAAGCTTTTCAAGTACAAAAGGAACTAGAACAATAAAAACATTCAAAAGCATGTCTAGCCAAACACAATGGCAAAAACTATAAATATGAGTTCCATTAGGTTAAAAACTTGTCAGGGGCATTATTGTAATATTGGGAAGAATTGGGCTTCAAGTCGGCCAAGTCGGCCAAGTCGGACTTGTTCTCCACGCATCATATCGATCGATGGTACTTGGTGTACATCGATCGATGGAGTATCTCGACTTCATCTTCTAGGAAGCATCATCAATCAATTACACAGGGTGTGTATCGATCGATATGTGTCATTGTTGTTTGATCTTCACAGTCTTCTCGGAAAACTCTCCTTTAAGCTCCAAAAGAGCACCTAAATCATCACTTTACTCCAAAATGCTTCTGAACCTGAAAAAATACCTAATAGACTCCAAAACATATATAAAACTCATAAAAACATATCAATACCATGGCTAAAAGCGGGTCAAAATCATGGTATATCAACTTCCCCAGACTTAACCTTTTGCTTGTCTTCAAGCGAACCATTAGTCTCTTTTGGAAGAAGTTTAAAAACAGTAGGGACTCAATAAAATCTTAGCTCTAAAATCATCACTTCTACTTTGTTGCAAACCACATCTCATATTACTAACTACAGAAGTACATTATACCATATCCTAGGTTAGCAACCAAATGCATCTAGCGAATCAACTTAAACAATCATGTATGTCTATCCCCTCTACTGATTTCATTTATGCATAAAATAAAGGTGTAGGCTTTACCTTGGGAGTATCGATCAATGAACACTTGGATTCAACTCATACAAGTTTCAGGCATTCTCATCCTGGATCCTTTTCTCTCTTTATCCCCCTTCTCTGAATCCTAAACTTTCTTTTCTTTTATATCAATCCCAATGAACAACTAATGTTCATCTTATTGATCTTTCAACTTTTGTAGTCTCTTTTTGACAAAGTGTAGGCAAATAGTGGGGTCATGGGTAATTTACCTCTCCCTCGCATCCTCAATTTGTGATCATTCCTTTGATTTAGAATAGTGGGGTCATGAGTAATGTACCTCTCCCTCTGCCTCTCAGGAAATCATCTCAATCTTTTATTTTCTCTTTACGGGATGCCAAAGGAAGGAGAGAAGGAAACCAAAATTTTTGAGACTTTTACCTTCCAGACTTGCATGAGGATTCCGATCCCTTCTATACCAAGCCCCAAGACAAGCAATAGATGTCAGGTTAGGTTGGAAATCAGTTTTGGTTCTTCCAAACAATCATGAAAAGTGTTGTCATAGGATGACCGGTGATCCACTTTAGCATATATAGTACTTTCTGCAATCAACAATTCTAAGAATGGTGCTAAAGAGTAGTACGATAAAAAGCAAAAGAAATACAAGAGCGCTCAAACATTGTGGCTCTATTAAGCAGCTTCTCAATGTCTTCTTTGTAGACATGGATGATGTCACCATTGATGCTTCATGCATAACCACTCTCATCTCTGTAGACACCAAATTCGTCTTTCTTTTCCCAGAAGAAACGACGAACTCCGTGTTTGAAAGCTCTCATCCCAAACTCGCGATGTATATCGATCGATGCTCTCTTCCATATATCGATCGATAGGCGTTGATCTGTTGGATTAGCTGAGTTGGAATGAATGTTTTCTGTACCATCTTGTTCATGAGGTGGTTGGTGCTGATCGTTCCGGTGGATGGGTGGTTGTATGTAGGGACTGATTGGTCCATTAGCCATCTGAAGGATGTCTGCAACGTCTTCTTGGGATATTGGAATGATTCTTCCATCTAGTGCTCGTGCATGACCTTCTGGATCAATGAAAAGACCATATTCATCGTAAAATCGATTCTATGTGTTTGTACCTCGGATGGTGTAGATGCTGTATCGATCGATGGTGGAGCTTGTGCATTGGTCGATCTGTTGAGGAACATATCGGTCCATGGCTGGTGCTCCGTGTCAGTAGATACGGGTGCTTCAGGTCGGATCGCGGATGGTAGTGGTGTTGTATCTACTGCAAAACTCTCATGATAACTGCTCGCCCAGCTTCCAATCGAGTAATCTCCGTTTCGTGGTTCGTGTGGTACATAGACTGGTGCGCAGTAAGGTTCGTCGCTCATTGATTCAAAACGTCGTTTGAGCGATCTTGGTTGGGGCATATCGGTCGATGGAGAAGGGTATCTATCGGTCGATGGCCGGAAGATGAAAGATGGGAGGGGAAGTCTGACTTCGTCTTCTCGAATAAATCTATACTCGGTGGCTCGTTCCTCTTCATAATCTGCACCGTACTTGTCCTGAGTAGTGATGCTAGCTAGCTCAGGCATGTAATGATCGTTCTCAAAATCATTGGTGCCAAAATCGCCGTCTGGAAACTCTTCCTCGATCTTCTAGAATATAGTATCGATCTATGACCATGTGTATTCATCGGTCGATTCGAGTCGGCTGGTATCGGTCGATGGTAGAAGACTGTCATCGGTCGATGGATCTGGATCGGTTTCATACTCGGCCATGGAATCATACTCGTGGGCACATAAACATGTTCTTACGAGTGCTGGGTTCTTCATCCTTGGAAACTTGATGACTGGGACAGGGTTGTAGTGGATGGTAGGGTTTATGAGGGTTAGACATAGCTTGTTGGATTTGAGATCACAAACGACTCCAACTGTGGCTAAGAAGGCTCTTCCAAGTAGTAGAGAAGTCTTGAAGTTGAGCTTGTTGGCTAGGACATGGAAGTCTGTAGGAATTAGGGCATCTCCAATCTGTACCTCAAGGTTTCTAACTATTCCTCCAGAGTTCTGCTGAGAACAATCCACAAAGATGAAGGATTCTTCAGTAGGCTCTATCTTCAGACCTAGCTGGTCTGCCATAAGCTTGGGTAGGATACTGACTCCAGATCCTGTATCACATAGGGCACGAGGGAACTCAACACCACTGATGGAACAGGGTATTGTAAACTTCCCTGGATCGCTCTTCTTCTCTAGTGTGGTCTTCTTCTTTAGACTGTCTCTGACTTGATGAAACATCCTCTTTATGTCTTCTTCTGTCTCTCTTGTCTCTCTGAAAAACATCCTCAAGCTGTGTGAAAAGTAGGCTTCTTCAGAAGGTTTCTCTTTAGGTATTCTGAGAACTCTTTTTCTAAAGCTTGACAATTCTTTCTCATTAGCTTCCCTTTTATAAGGCTTCGATATCTTCTCTTTCCTTTTTCTGAGAACTCTTCCATTAGTTTCCTTTTCTATCTCCATGGACTCAAAGATATCCGTGGGTCTCTCCAAGATGGCTTTTTTGAGGGCTTCTAGTAGTGTAATACCGCTCCCGGAATGCGTCAATACGTGCACCATCTATCTTGGGGAGTTGCACTCGGCGTTGGGGTACCGTGTATCGGGCGACACTGACTGTAGTGCGTCGTTCGATATCATGGTCTTCCTATCGATCTATAGAAGGGTGATCATGTTGGTTGATAATGTGCGGATCGATCTTGACAGGGACGGGGGGATGTGGGTGACGTGCTGCGAAGGCTTTGTGAGGCATAGTCTGGACGGTGCTGCACTCGTACGGGTACTCGTCTAAGTCCATCGATCGACACTCATCAAAGTCTATCGATCGATGTACATGGGAACGTATCGGTCGATGATCATGGGGTGATATCGATCGATAGTAGTCGCGAACGAAGTCTCTCTCATCATCAGATTGTTGAATCTCTTCTACTACCTCTTGCCAAAAATCATCATCCAAGACAACATTGATGTTATGGTTGGTCGCAAGATACTGTTTCTTTAGGGCTTCTACTGTCTGAAACACCTGAGTCTCCAGCTTCTTCATATGGGTGTTTAAAGAATCTAGCTTTGTTTGGAGGGTGTTGTAGACGGAGTCGATCGTCCCATTGAAGTCTGTCTGGAGTTTCTGCTGACTCTCAAGGACCTTGTCAAGCATCTCCTCCAGTTTAGTATCTTGGGTGGGTGGGTGTGGGTTGGAGTAGAATGAGTTTCCATAGCTCCTGTTGTTGTTGGGGTTGCTGCTGCTGAAGGTGTTGGGCTTCTGTGAATTCTGGTTGAAGTTGCTTCTCTAGCCTGTGTAGTTCTTGTATCCTCTTTGGTTACCAGATCTCTGAAAACCAGCTCCACTGACCCAGTTCACATCTTTTTCTATATAATCTTCACCTGCAGTTTCTGCATCCTCCACTGAACAGATCTGCTTGTTCACTAATCTTCATGTTAATCTTAAACCCATGATGGATAGAAGACTAATCATGATTAGAAGAAGAGATAAACTCAAATTACTCAAGAAACAAAGATTATATTAATCAAGGATTCAACTTTCCAAAGTGTTTTTGAGAGAAAAGAAGATATCATCCACTTAATGTCTAATACATATTTATATTAAGCTAAAATCCGTGACACGGCCGCAACCTCCTCTTGGCCGCGCCACTAACCTGCGATGCACCCATTTTGGCAGCGGCCTTCTCTTCCCGCAAATCAGCTCGCGAAACCTCCCTATCCAATTTGTCGAGAGATGATCGCGAACACCTTTATCCTGCGAAAGATGCCCGCGGGCAATGTCAGGAGACCGCACTGACGTTGCCCATGACCTTCATATCCCGCGGTGGGTGCCTGCGAAATCTCTCTGTGATAAATTTGACACACGGCCGCAGCCTGCTCTCTCCCGCGAAGATTACCCGCGGCGGTTGACTACGACTTACCTTTCTTCATCATTTTCACTCCTTTTGAACCAAAATCGCTCCAAAGACCTCCAAAACCTGATTAACACATATGAATGCAATATGTATCCTAAAGATGTCTAAACCTAAATTTATATGATGATTTATGTACAAAATGAAATGCTATCTATGCAAATATGCATGATATCAACTCCCCCAAACTACTCCTTTACTTGTCCTCAAGTATTTAATTAAGATCAAAGAGAGAGATAATAAAAATGGGAACTCAAAACCAAAGGATACACTTCTTATACTACATCACCACATCCTAGACAAACATAACCTATAGCATAAGCAATCTCAATTATTACACTCTATCTTCACAAGGCCTAGCAAGACTCTTTCTTTTAGACAAGTTGTGGATCACCAATCAATAAATCTCTTCAACCAACCCTCACATTCAATTAAGCATAAGCAATAAGGTGAAGTCTTGCAAATGGAAACTTGATCTCAATCATTTGACTTGGTAAGTGAAATGGCTAAATGAGAATAGAAGAGGGGTTTCAATACATTTCTTTTTTAGTGGCTTACACAAAGAAAATACACAAACTTTCCTAATCTAAGCAAATAAGTGAGGTGGATGATTGTAACAAGCTAAGATCCTAAAAGAATAAACAAAGTTGATCTCAAATCCAATCAAGAAATAAATGCAAGAACACTTTCAATCAAATGATAAGGTAAAACCCATGGGATTAAGGCAATTGATCTAAAGAAATTAAAGCTTCAATCAAAATGTATCCTTAAGTCTAAACAACTTAGCTAAGTAAGTTCTAGGTCTACACAAATGCTCATTTGCATTCATTAATCAAACACAAATGGTCACTGGATCAATTAATTCAAGCAATCATTAAGAGTAAGTTTAATAACTATCTAAAACCCCTAGATGCAAATGGTCATTGGCTAGGTAGTTGATATCACTCAAATGTTTAACCTTAAGAAGTGAATTACTCTCTCAAATAAGAGGTTCAGTTGTAGTACTTAGGGATCGAATCCACAGGGAACTAAGGAACACAAAAGATGCAATCCTAAATGATTATGCTAGGTTGATTAGGTTTAAAATAGTAAATTTCAGTTTTGTAAGCAATGATAAGTTTCTTAAGAGAATGAGTTTAGGTTTAAAACAATAAAAGAAAGTAGTTAGATTCAAGGTTGCTATTCAGATAATTAGGATTATAATGCTATAGATGTTTTAATGAATTGCTTGCAAGATATATGAGAACTTTGATTCTTAAACAGATCTAATAACAATCGCTAAATAGACACATCCATTGATCTTATTGCCAGCAATATCAACCGATGTTTTGACAGCAATATCGGACGATATGGGTTGCTGTCGATCGATAACTCTATAGGAGTATCGATCGATATAGCATAAGATTGAATCCAAACTATGTTCACCAAGATCATAGACCGGCTCTCGCACAACCCTAGAGGATCTAAACTGATGCCAAATGATTTCAGGACAATGATTAACAAGTTAAATCACATCTAGGTAGCTTATCTAGAGTAAGCATTAGGGTTCATTTGGATAATGAATATCAACAATTCAACATTCCATAGTTGGGGCTAATCCCTCATAACTATCTGAACCCTAAATATAACAAAGAAATCTACTCAGACATAGCTGAGAGATTCATAACAGCTAGGTAATAATAGAAATTCATTAGATTAGAAGATTGAACTTTTGGTTCTTGGAACAACAAATCTCTTTGTGTGTTTCTTCTAAATGTAGAACTCTATAACCTTTAAGAAATTAAGATGAAAAGAAATACTTTATTGCTAAGAAAAGAATAGAACAAAGGAACAAGAAAAGTATGCAAAACTTTTCAAGTACAAAAGGAACTAGAACAATAAAAACATTCAGAAAGCATGTCTAGCCAAACACAATGGCAAAAACTATAAATATGAGGTCCATTAGGTTAAAAACTCGTCAGGGGGATTATTGTAATATTGGAAAGACTTGGGCTTCAAGTCGGCCAAGTCGGACTTGTTCTCCACGCATCATCGATCGATGGTACTTGGTGTACATCGATCGATGGAGTATCTCGACTTCATCTTCTAGGAAGCGTCATCGATCGATTACACAGGGTGTGTATCTCATTGTTGTCTGATCTTCATAGTCATCTCAGAAAACTCTCCTTTAAGCTCCAAAAGGGCACCTAAATCATCACTTTACTCCAAAATGCTCCTGAACCTGAAAACATACCTAATAGACTCCAAAACATATATAAAACTCATAAAAATATCAATACCATGGCTAAAAGCGGGTCAAAATCATGGCATATCACGCATGCACATCTCCGGTGGCAGGTTGTACGGCGTAAGAAAGACTGGCCACAATGAATATTGTCTCCTAGACATTCTAAATGGACTAAATTCATTAGTGCATAATCCAAGATACACATTCCGGCTATTGCGAGCAAAATGTGGATGTACATTGTTAAAATGTTTCCAAGCTCTTGCATGTGATGGATGAGTCATCTCCCCCATCCGTTTGAGTATGCTCGGCGTGCCATCTCATCCCTTCAGCAGTCTCCTCAGATTGGTACAATCTTTTCAATCTGTCTGTGATTGGTAGGTACCACATCCTTCGGTACGGTACCCTATTCCGTCCTTGTCCTTCGGTTTGAATCGTGGCTTCTTACAGATCGACATTCTTCTAACTGCTCATCATCTCCTCAATAAATCATGCAGTTGTCGATGCAAACGTCTATCATCTCCTTGGGCAACCCAAGACTATAAACAAATTTCTGTATCTCATATTAAGATTCAGCATACACATTGTCTTCTGGAAAATATTCTTTAAAAAAGTCTACAACCATTGAAAATTGGCTCGTTCGCAGCTTATAACATTTCATAAAACTTTTTTGCATCTAAGTTTGGTTCTTCAACTTCATCATCATGAGTTAAAAATGCATCACCTACCATATCATGAACCCTATAATAATCTATCATCTGTTTCTCCTAGTGATAACTATTTTCATTACGCAAATGATTACCGACCAGTTCATCCTGAAAATTGCTATTACTAGTGCTAGCTTCATTCCTACAACTATAATATTCTTCATGTTGATACCAAATATAGTATTGTAGCATGAAACCTCTATTTATTAAATTCTTCCAAACATTTTCACGAGGGCCTAATTTTGTATTGTTGCATTTCCGACAAGGACATAACATCTTACCGCTTTCCTGCGTGAGCGGTGTAGAATCTGCTTGATGCATAAATGTCCCCAACCCTTCGAGAAATTCTTTCGTCACTCTCCCGTTATTATCTATGTGTGTATACATCCACCTCTGTAACTCGAAAATATTTCCAGGACCGGACATTTTTCTTTTCTTTCAAGCTTATAGCTGATTGTTTTTTGGTGTGTTTGAAATGAATCACAAATGGTTTTATTTATAAAAAAATTTTGATTTGATAGATAGATATTTACTAGGAATTTACGAGGAAAAGTACTTACAATACACGTTAGTAAATTTAAAATAAACGAAGCCTGTTGGGGTCGAAATCGGTATGACGGAATCAATGGCCAAAACTTCCTGGAAAAAATACTAAATACGTTTTATAAAACTTGAGAAGTCGTTTTATAAAACTTGAGAAGTAGTTTTATAAAAATCGAGAAATCGTTTTATAAAACCCGAGAAATCGTTTTATAAAAATTCTAATACGTTTCCGAAAAAAGGAAATCCGTTTCGTCTCAATCCTTCCTATCGTTCGAGTTTTACGATAAAAACCGTAAAGTCTTGCTATCTCGAAAGAACTCAAGAAAATCATATAAAATGGCAACTGTTAAACAAAACACCGAACATTGCCTAAACTATACTATTTACTCGAGATTTTCGTGAGAAATCGTAAAAAATGCGTTTTTAATATAAACGTCGAGTGAATCGTAGAAAACGGCAATGATTAACCGTAACATTGAACATTGCCAAACTTTAAGATTAACTCAAGAAACTTACTTAAAAACGGTATCGCGTCAGGAAATGATCTTGTCTAAAGTCGTAGAACGGTTTCTTATCGCTAAACGGCTCGGAAAGTCCTAAAACGCGATAAAAGCCCACTCGCGACTATTAACGAATACGACGACGTTTTGACGATTTACTCATAGGAAAGAAGATAAATGTCAAATTCGGAGATAAATGGCAAATCTGAAGATAAATAGAAGATTTCCGCGGGAAAAAAAGAAAGATCGAGATAAATGGAAGATTCTCGATAAACTCGAATCTGGGCGAAATGGAAAGAATAAACCGCCTAGGAAGGGAGTATATAAGCACGAGGCAGAGGACATAAGCAGAGGACGAGTTTTCAGAGCTTTCACCACCAAATTTAGCATTTAAGAAACTTTCCGTTTTTGTTGTCGAGCTGCGTCTCAAATAGGGTTTAGTCTTAGAACGCTAGGGTTAGGAATCTCGCCGACGGCTCACGTAGCTAAGGCTACTCTTGTTGTAACCGTTCTTACGCAAACTCGGAACAAGATCCTTCTTGCTCTCAATCTCGTTTTTATTCTCTAATTACTTAATCTCGTCGTGTTCTAAATTGCTTGTGTGTGGTTCCGCAGATAGCCGGGTCCTTTGGGAACTTAGGGTTTACTCAAAGTTCCATTATTTACTGTTTATTGACAGTAGGAGAATTTCGATTCCCACAGTTTGGCGCTAGAAGGAGGGTGGGTCGTATCTATCTTACACTAAAGCCACAGCACGCTCAATCAAGAAGCGATGACAGAAGAACAACAAACTCGCGGAAGCGACAACGTTGACAATACATCACTGCAAGATGTGTCCGTGGCCAACGTTACAAACGCTAACGCCGAGACCGTCGAAAAGATGCTCTCCGATTTTAATAAGAAATCGGAAGAGCAGGAAAAGCTCATTGGTTCACTCGTAAAACAGGTCGAAACCCTAACTGCGAAAACCAGAGCGATTCGCCCTAGCGGAACTACTAAGATCCGCAGAAGGAGGCTCGATTTCACGACTCCTATGGATCGTCCCAGACCCGAGTAGGGAAACCAGACGGAGAAAGACTCCGAAAAAGATAACCCTGACGCGGTGCTAAACAAATCGGAAAAATATCCTACTCGCTAACAGGAGACCGAGGGAGACGGCATCGAAAGGGTTAACCTGGAAACGGGTTACTCGCAGCAAACACTGATGAGGTCGGAAAACTGCTGGTGAACTAAAAGAAATTCGCGAAATCTCAGATTCACCACGCTACCATCGCCGCACCCGAAATCAACCGGCTACTTACGAATCTCGGAAAACGCCTTTCACTGCTCGCATCACCGAGGTCAAGTTACCTGATCCGGAGAAACTCAAGGTGCCAACCTACGACGGGATAACTGATCCAAAAGCGCATCTACATGCCTTCAAGATCACCATGGGACGGGTGAAGCTCAGGATCACGAAAAAGACGCAGGCTACTGTCGTCTTTTCGTCAAAAACCTAGAAGGAGCAGCGCTCGAATGGTTCGCCAAACTCAAGCGAAACTCGATCGGGAGTTACCGCCGGCTTTCTTCCGAATTCCTGAAGCAATACTCGATGTTTATAAATCAGGAAACCTCAGACGCTGATCTCTGGAGCTTGTCGCAGAAGAAAGACGAATCCCTTCGCGATTTCATGAGCAGATTCAAACTCGCCATGGCTAGGGTTAGCGGAATAAGCGACAAAGCCGCCATCGACGCGCTCAGAAAATAGCTCTGGTTCAAGTCGAAGTTTTGAAAGTGGATAACTCTCGAAAAACGACGGACGATCCAGGACGCGCTCCACAAAGCTACCAATTACGTAACCATCGAAGAGGAGACTAAAATCCTGTCAGAAAAGCATAGGCCTACAATAGCATCCGCTAAGGATATCGCGTCCGAGCAAAAGAAAAACTCTCGTAACGACAAATTCGTCCATCACGAGGGACATGATCTCCAAGGAGCGCACAACTACGCTGTTAACTCCGGATCAGAACAAGGGCAAACTACGGGCAACATGTGGACAAGAAATCCGAACTACGACGAGAATTCTTTCTGCGATCTTCACCAAACCCGTGGGCACTCTACCGTGAACTGCAAAGTCCTCAGCGCCAGACTCACCGCAAAACTAATCGCGGGAGAAATCTCCGAGATAACCAGCGTCAAAGATCTCATCCGCGATTCAGATCGCCCTCCAAAAAACGATAGGAACTCACAAGCGGAAACTCCGCCCCAAGGGAACTAATCGTGCGAAAAACGCAGACGAAGGCAAGATGAGAAGGGTAACGATTCTAACCGCTGAAAGATCAACATGATCATTGGCGAATCACAGTATTACAACGATACCGTCTCATCTATCAAGTCTTAGCAATGAAAGGCCGAAACTGGCTCGAGTTAATAGGTACCATCGGATGACACTCCAAGAGGAGTGATTTCTTTCGACAAAGCAGAAACCGGCGGAATCGACCAACCACATGCTGATCCCCTCGTCATTGACTTAGTGATAAGCGACCTAGAAGTCGCTCGAATCTTGGTCGATACTGGAAGCCCTGTCAACGTAATCTTCCACAAACACGTTGACACGCATGGGAATCAATTTATCAGAGGTCTAACCGATACCGAAGCCATTGACCGGTTTCTCCGACGAAAAATCTATGACTGTGGGATCGATCCGACTACCGGTCGCAGCCAAGGAAGTGACGAAAATTGTCAACTTCGCGGTTGTCGATTTCCCGGCCATCTACAACGTAACCATGGGCACGCCTTGGATAAATTCCATGAAGGCGGTGCTGTCGACATACCACTTAGGCCCGACCCCTACAGGAGTCGCAACAATCTGGGGATGCCAAAGACAATCGCGATCTTTTTTCTTAGCCGAACATAAGTTAAGGAAATTGGCGGTTGCAATCGTGAAACCGAAACGGGCGAAGTACACACCACCGCCCACAGAGAATGATCCGAAACCAGCAACGGTCGAGAAGCAACAAGCTTCCGCACTCATCGATTCTACCCAATTGGAGGAGAAAAACCCGGACCAAGACACCGATCCAGCGACTAAAGTGATCGAAGAGTCTGCGACAGCCGAGTAAACATACTCGCACAAACGATCAGAACTACGAGATGGCTTGATTTCCAAAAAGAATACGTAGGCAGCTTGCCTAAAGACGAGTTCAGCTATCCCCCTTTCGAAAACGGGGGGGGGGGGGGGGGGGGGGGAGTGGGTGCGTATACGAGTATTCGTATACTCCCGAATTTTAAAACACTAAGGGCGTAGCCCCGCGCAAGCGCGGGGATGTTGACTGTAGTAGCTTAGATGTCAAGTAAAGATCTTTGCAGGCGAGAATGACGTTACAGTAATCAACCGGTGAAATTGAGGCAACCTTCGAAACAATCAGGCAGAGTGGGTCATAACTCATAGCTTGGAGTGTGTTCGTCTTTTGCTTGAATAGATCCATAAATTTTGAGGAAGATGTATTTTGTTTCAGAGATTTTCTTTTACGCATCTTATCGACTGAGGTATGAGGCATTACATATAGCTGATTACACTATGCATTTCAACTTACTTGTCTTGTCTAAAGCCTTAGAATTTGCATATGTTTTTAACTGATTAATTGAGAGAAAGATGATAGGTATGTGCAACATATTACGCTGGAAGGCATACTGTTGATGAGGGTATTGTAAGAGGTTTTTTGACACTAAAGTGATTGTAATAGTTAATAGAAGCCTAATTTGCTCAGGCGTAGATTTGATGGTCTTACTATTTTTATCTATGATATAATGATATGGGATCATATGTCTTTTAAAGAGTTAGTTTTCTTAACCTTTTCCATTTTTCTAACATAACTTTATTTTAATCGGTCTTAGTGTTTATATTTCCGGTTATTAACACTTTCATATTATTCTGTGTTTAGTTGTATGATAACCAAAAAGGACTTCTAATTAATATTTCTGGCTTTCGTGATATGTTACTACACATACGTGGGTGAGATTAACTATGAAGCATAGTTGCAAATGGAGCCTATAATAATATATACTAGATTTTGACCCGCGCTTAAAAGTGCAGAAATTTTTTTGATTAAAAGTTTATATAATTAGGTTTTGTCTTTATTTAAAACTAGGTGATTTTCCCGTGCTCATGCACGGACAAACATATTTAAGAAATAAATATATTATAATAGTTGACTGATATTTACTTTTAATTTTATATTAATTTATAGTTTGTATGTATAATTTGTATTAATAATATTATATTATTTTAATTATATATAATTTTAGATATATTATATTTAGTCAGTTTTATCATTTGGATATATATATATATATATATATATATATATATATATATATATATATATATATATATATTGGATTCTATCTATTTCTATGAATTCAACTATAATCTTTTTTTTTTTATTTTAAATATCTTAAATTTTTGATTAAATGTTTTATTTACATTTATGTTGGTTGTTATCTACGAAATATAAGTATATCTTAGTAAGACTATGTTTTTTAAGATTTTTTGTGCTTAGAACGAAAAAAATAAAAACTAAATTGTCTGATTCTAAATTACATAAGTAATAATAAATTTTTGAAAGCTTATGAACACATACAATATTTACAATAATTAAAATATTTTATAAATTCTAAATAATTTTTGCCGTAGATTGATTGGATGGTAAACCGAAATTTATTTTAAATAATTTTAAAAATAAGGAATTCTGATTTGCTTAAGTATTTTGATTATCGTTAATTAAATTCCACAAACATAAAAACATAAAATTAAACATCAAAAGAGTTATTAAGAAAACAGATAATTTTAACTATTAAAATATAATATATCTAGCTCGTTAAATTATAGTGTTATGATATTTTAAAAGAATTGTAGTTATTTGATCAAAAGATATTTATTATTAAATTTATTTTTAGTTTTTGTTTTTAACACCTATTAAAATATGCAGTAAAATGTGATTGTTTTTTAGAAATTATATTATATAAGTAAAATATAATTTATATTTTTTGTTGTAATTGTAAGATATTATAATGAAATAAATATACTAAATAAATATTTCAATAATATTAATTATAATTTTTTTGTCAATTAAACATATATCAGTTTATGTTAATTAATTATTTTATGAAATCATCTAACAAAATAGATAGATATATCAAAAAATAATTACTTTGAAAATATATATTTATTGTTTAAATTATTTTTTTTAAAGAAAAAAATATTTCTTTTTCTAATATCAAGATTATTTGTATGAAATTTTTTATGAAAACACAGTATATACAAATATTTTTTCCATCTAAGAAGATATAAATATAAAGTATTTTATTACTTAAAAGTATAATTTATGTTATTTAAAAATATATTTAAGTTAAATATTACTATTTTGTAAATTTTCCTTTTTTATGAAACCATATTATATATATACTTATTTTTTCGTTTTAAATAATTTTGTAAATTTTATAAATATTTTGTTTTTATTTTATATTGTTATTTGGAAGATTTTAAAAAGGAAATAATAATATTTAAATATATTTTTACTTCATTAGGGGTATCATAGTAATCAACCAACGTGAGAGTTAACCTGAGCGCGACACCTAAGAAAATGACTTCTCAAATAATATTATAGAGATATGTTTTGGTATAAAATCAGTAATCCAAAATTTGTGGTGATGATTGCTTTGCATTAGTTTTTAGTTTCACTTTTTATTTTTAGATTTAGTTTTAGATTTTGGTTTACTCTTTTTTGATTTTATTAATTTTAAAAACATAACAATGACTTACTCGGTGTTAATTGTCTAAAGTTAGTCTACTTTTTATTAGTTGTTTGGCTGATACTGAAGCTTCTAAGTTATTGTAATGTCTAATATAGCACATGATATTTAACGTCAACTCCTTTTTTGAATATTAAAATATATCAACCTATCTCCTAAGAGAAGTAACTAAGATGTTAATGGCCGACAAAAACTTAAAAACTGAAAACAGAGGAACACTACAATGTCTCAAGTAAAAAAAAAGCAGAGCAACTTAGAGAATTATTTACAGAAAACGAAACTTGAGTTGACGGTTTGCAAGCGTCACAGCTTTAGTCACACGCTTGCGGCCACTTTCTTTGGCTGCAAAGCCTGGTGGATTTGGTCCATCACTTTCACCCACATCTTTGTTCTTCCTAGAACTAGAAGGATGGCCACCTTCCCCAGAAACTGCTTGAGCTTTATTCGTGCTGAAACTCTATGAAATAACTGCAGGTGTGTTATTAACACATGTTTTGGATAGAAAGGTCATTATAAGCATATATTGTATTACCTCGGGAGGGACGTGATCGCTGATTCCAACAACAGTGAAGGTGCGGTGGTTGGGTGTGAAATTGTACGGTGTAACACGAATCTGGAATACATACTCTTTCCCAGCAAGCTCGGTACGACATTCTGGGAGCTCCTCGATAACACCACCGGTCCACCAGTCATCTGCAACAATGTAAACAGACAAGCTGGTTTACAACATGTTTTCAAATTGTATCCGCTTCAAAAACGAAGTACAGGTTTACACAGACATCTGCAACATGCAACATGCAACATGCAACATACAAGCTGGTTTACACATGTTTTAAAATTGTATTCTAGGTGAAGTAAAATTTCGTTCCGGATGTGTGGTTGAGGTACAGGTTTCCTGTCAAATTGAGAGTGTAATATAAACTAAAGGCAGCAAACATTATGAATGCTAGGATCAAGCACACTTTTAAGCTTTGCTTAACAAATATATAGAATTGAGGTTCTAGTTTGCTAACCTCCAAAGAGTTTGGGATTCACAGTCATGACAGTTTTAGTTTTGTCCCTTGAGGCGATGATACCCCTAAACATTCCGGCAGCCTCATCCCATAAAGAGAGATACACCACCACCGACCTATAATGCGAATCAAGGTGTATTAAGACAGAAAAGGTTATAAGAAAATTTATTTCAGAGATCACGTAGCATAATAACAGAGCTGAGATGAATGCAATATATATTAGGCTAGCAACAGAAAATCCTAAGTAAATTAATTTCAGAGAGCTAGGGGCATAACACGGATGTAAATAACATAATAAATCAGCAGACCTGACTTACCTGCACGATATTATAGGTCCATCTAACAAGGCTTCGATGCTTGCAACCAACAGAAAATCATATCTAAATTAATTTAACACAGTAAATAGCATAAGATCGGTGTAAATAACATAACAAATCATCAGCAGTGATCTATTTGCAATAAAAAACGAATTATTTTGTCTAACAAATCTAATTTATCTCATAAATACTGCCAATGGATTTATGGTACTAAAGCGTTTGCCATTAAAAGAACACTTCTAAAAGCTTAGGGTGCAGTCATGAAGCGGACGACAACTCGAGTCATCACTCCCGCGTCCTCAAGATCAGACCCTTTGGACTGAATGAATCTGCCCAACATCTGCAATGGGACACGTGATTCAAGATTTCAACAGCCATTCATATATATATATATATACATCTACACTACAAATCATCAAACTTTAGCAGGGGACACACCTGGAAGTTCCAAGTTAGTGTTGGCTAGAGCCTGCAGATGATCATACTGTCTCAGCATGAGTTTTTGTTTGTTGATCACGGGGACTATGTCGAGGACTTCATCCATGGTGGTATGGGGAAGGACTTCGAACCGTGAAACCTTCCTTAGTCAAGCAAGGATGACCGGTAGAAACTGGCCCGAACAGCAGGGATGAACACAAGAATCACAGAGTCCTGTAAAAAAAATTTGAGTTTAAATCATGGATTCTTATAGGAAAATAAAATAGTTCCACTAACTACATAAAATTTAGGCGTTGAAACTTGTTTGCAATACCTTTTCATCAAGTAGAAGAAGCGTGATCCCCATAAACTCGCCTTGCTTCTTGATGTTTTTGGAGTCCCAAAAACGCAGAACCCTAGCCACGACGAACTGGGAAGACCGATTTGGAGAGCATCGAAGGCAGCGTGCGAAACGACAGCATCAGGGGAAGCCATTATCGAAGATGTTTAGTGGTTTTCAAGATGCAAAATCCTCCCAATCCTTTGCTAATTTATAGACTTTACATGGAGGAGATGAAGTGGTTGACATTGGCTGAAGCTTTAATGGGAATAATAAAGATTGGAGAAGTGAGGAGATGCGAGGAAGAAATCAATAAGGGGTTCGTTTGATAGATTAAGGAGTTCAAGATATTAAACGGAGAAGGGAGTCGCGTTGCAGAGAGACGGCGGTGAAAACAATATTATCAAAATAATCTCCTTCTCTCCATTAAACGCTGTGTTTTATTCAAACCAAACAAATGGCTTTAAAATTGATTTCACCCGGGTTTTAGTGGGGCCCACACAGGTAAGGATTGCTGATGTAGCTTCTTGAGGGAGAAGCAAAAACTCCCTCATTATATATTATATATATGATTTGCTTTGTAATCGAAATTTTCGAAACTTTTTAATAAAGGCAAAGTTAGATTATTATAAAATCTATTATCGAAAACGCAAAAGAAAATTCAAAACATCCGGAAATCACTTCCGCAGTAACAACTACTAAATCATTTCAACGAAACTTGTACACCAAAATATTTTCGGAAAAAACCGGCGAGACGTCGCCTAAAGTCTTAAAGAAAAATATTTCAGAAAAGTCCGTCCGCGACTATAAAAATACAAACGCTCGGCGATTGGCCCCATTGAGCACGCTAGCTGTCCTAAAAAAACACACCGACCTATTGGTCCACATACATCCGACTAGGATAAAATAGCGCGCTATAAAAGAAATCCAAATTTTTGGTCAGCACTTCCGGGCAACTTAGAAATTGTTTCCGGTGAGATGCTCGATTCCAACCAGACGAATCATATAAGCCGAGAACCTATCGCGGATTCTAAATCGGTATGGAATCAGGTTAAAATCGCAACAGGCAAAACGAAAGCCGACTAGTCATCGCATAGCCTCAATCCGAAAGTAAACCTAGGTCTTGCCCTAAACCCAGCACACTGGTCTCCAACGTCTCAAGGCATGAATCGAGATCCTAAAGGCATGTCTCTTCGCCCAAATCTAAACACTCGCGAAAATCGAAACATTCCGAGTAAACGAACTGGACGATCTACACCAAGAGTTAGATGCGAGACGACAACTCGTACTCTTCCCTCTACATCTCAAACGAAACACAGATTTCATACTTGAAAAATATTTTTTAGTAAAAGTTTTTATTCAGATACACGCCGCCCAGCGGCAGGGATTCAAAGCCACCAACGGCCAGTCCCAGAAAAACAAAAAATCAGAAAAATAACATCATACATCGAAATCATCAAACACGGACGCCGAGCTTTGGCCAACATTAGTATCAAACCACGGTTGATCGACTTCGCCACTCGCGTCCGGAATCTCAGGCCCGACTTCAACTGAATCCGGCGATACCACGATAGGGTTCCACTGCTCCCACATACGTGCCCTAAGATCAAATAGTTCGGCCGGCATGTCTCTCCTTTGATCCAAACGCTCCAATTGCACGGAATACTCTTTAGCATACGAGTAACCCACGTTCTGAGTAAGAGACAACCCATGAACAACACCGCGACACTCGAGGTAATCACCGTTGGCCCGTTTTGCGACCTCGACATTTGAGTGACCAGTCGCAAACCGCTCATGACGGATCATCATTTCTTCAGCAACCTCCCTTTTGCCTGCACAACGAGCGCGACGAATTCTCTGATCAGAAAGCTCCTTGGTGCGGCGAGCTTTAATCGCGCACTCGCTCCTTACACGACCTATCTCTCTCTCAACCGCTTCTCCAGTTTGGTTGGCCTCAATCTCCATACGAAGACAAACAACTTCTTTTTCCGCCATATCCGCGCGAAACTCAGCAAGACGAGCTTCGGTACTGCGGTCATTTAGAGCTCGGCTCATGGTCAGAAAAGATAAGCAAAACTATCCGATCATAAGTTGTTTAAATAAAACAACCCTCGTTGGCTTGCTTGGATCCTCTGGCAAACTCCGGAACATGGTCAGGGTCGCCACCCGGGAAGTTAGAGGTCGATGAGCCTCCTGCATTTGCCCAAGCGCCTCCATTCGCCTGACTATCGAGGAAATCCTTGAGAATGTTGTCAGGGGAGGCAGCACGATCAGATGCATCATCATCAATGACCAAGTGTTTGTCTTTCCGAGATCTCGACCTATCACTCCTCGTCGAAGGCACGTATGGGATAAATTCTCCTATGCGTGGATCCTCTTCACAAATCGGAGAATCCACAAAAAGCCGAGATTGAAAAAGAGTAACCGCATGGCGAAAAAGCTGCGGAGAAAAGCTACCCCATATAACTTCCCCACCTTGAAGAAAATCAGTGACAATCAAAAGATCCACTGGATGCGAGGGTAAAGGGTTGGTTTCTACAGAAAACAAAAGCAGATAAGTAAAAAAAAAAAGGGGGGGGGGGCAAAGCAAATCATACGCCTTCGGATCACATACCTTTCTGACCCATGTGGTCACGAAAAAGGGAATGCAGCTCTCCTCGACTGATGCACCATCAATACGAACGTAGAATAAGTTTTTCTTCCAAGAAGGATACTTCGACATGCAACCAGTGACTATCTCCGTGCGAGGACATAAGTTAACTCTCAGTGTCGTCTCTTCAGGCCTCAGTAAACCTTCGAGATGATCAACACTGAGGGTTATTCCTCTCTCGTAACTTAGCGTCAAGAGACAGACGGGTTGTTGCAAACCGCGTGGGTTCAACTGGCTGATCGACAGTCCGAGCCTATGAAGATATCGAACGATGATTTCTGGAATCGGAAACCATAAATGACACTGCATTAGAAAAACGTCGTAGCACGTAAAAAAACCCATCAGGCGCAGCCTTGTCACTCTCTCCGGCAAGCGGGAGGCGAAACTCGACTGCCTCCGGAACTCGGCAAAACTCCATAATAAAGTCAAGACCATTGGGAAGGGACGAACTCGGACATTCGGGAGCTTGGTTGGCATCGAACAAAGATGGGACCCAGGTCCCGGGTCCAGCGGAACTTGACCCACCTCCTATCGCCCAATACGCCTCATGGTCCTTCGGTTCGATTGATGGAAAAAAGTTTTCCTCCTTCGGAACTACAATCTGAGGTCGAGAATTCGCTCCTCTGGAGCTGTGGCAATCAGAACTGGTGGATGAACGAGTTCTTCTTTTCGAAAAATGTCAAGTTTGAAGGATAATGGCAAGTTTGAAGATAAATAGAAGATTTCCGCGGGAAAAAAAGAAAGGTCGAGATAAATGGAAAATTCCTGATAAACTCGAATCTGGACGAACTAGAAGGACCATACCGCCAAGGAAGGGAGTATATAAGCAAGAGGCATAGTGCAGAAGTAAGGGGACAAAAATTAGAGCACTCATCTGTAACTTTTACAACTTTTCTAGACTTAGAATTTTCCGCATTTAGAAACTTAGGCTTTTTTCTTGACAAGTTTGGTTTCTATGACTGGTGCTCAATTACTAGATGAACTCACCCAGGCAGTTTGATCTCTGGTCCAGCTCTATCAACTGAACTACGTTCGACTTGATCCTCGAAAGGGGTATGTAGGCAGCCTTTCATAAGGTTCAGTCTGAAATCAATCAAATCCTTTTTCTTATCTTTTTCCGTCTTTTGTTATCAAGCTGCGACTCAATTAGGTTTAAGGTTTTTATGTCGATAACTCGCTGACGGCCCTGCGGCCAAAGCCTTTGTAAAGCCTTGTAATGATCGCAACGCTCTTACGCGAAATCGAAATAAGATCTATTTTATCTATAAATTCGTTTTATTACGTTTTCATATTTTTTCGCATTTATTTGGTTACTTGTCGTTGGCTTCGCAGAGATCCAGTTCCTCTGGAAAATTAGGGTTTTCCTAAATTTCCTTATTTAACGGAAATCGACAGGGATGAATTTCGGTTCCCACAGTTTGGCGCTAGAAGGAGGGGGGGTCGGATTACTCTTACTCATAGCCACAAAACGCTTGATCAAAACGATGTCTGGATATATGAAAGACAAGGTCGCAACTCGCAAACGCTAGTAAAACAACTCTAGCAGCGACTGCTCCTATAGCCAACGCTCACGCAAACGCTGTAGTAATTAATAAAATCGAAAACTTAATCGCGACTCTTCACCACGGAAAGAGCACGAAACGAGCTCGTGATTTATCCGTCTAAACAAAAAGGCAACGATAGAACTAATCAAACCCCGTAACCAAATCGGAGAAATCTGAACGTGTGAAGGTTTGACCAGCTCTCCCAATGGCGAGTTGGAAACGATTCTCGGGATCCGAAGCCTGATCCTATTCCAATCTCGATCGTACAGTTTTTCGTTTCGTCTCAATCGGACTTTCCGTTGAGATTCTACGACGAAAACAAGTCAACTCGACATATCGAGATCACCCGCGCCAAGCTGGCTTAGCTCGCCGAACGTAGAGCTAAACCAAACTGGCTTACCTCGCCAAACGTAGAGCTAAACCAAGCGTCTTAGCTCGCCAAACATAGAGCTAGACCAAGCTGGCTTAGCTCGCCGAACATAGAGCTAAACCAAGCTGGCTTAGCTCGCCGAACGTAGAGCTAAACCAAGCTGGCTTAGCTCTCCAAACATAGAGCTAAACCAAGCGTCTTGGCTCGCCGAACGTAGAGCTAAACCAAGCGTCTTAGCTCACCGAACGTAGAGCTAAACAAGTTGGCTTAGCTCGCCGAACGTAGAGCTAAACCAAGCGTCTTAGCTCGCCGAACGTAGAGCTAAACTAAGCTGGCTTAGCTTGCCGAACGTAGAGCTAAACCAAGCTGGCTTAGCTCGCCGAACATAGAGCTAAACCAAGCTGGCTTAGCTCGCCGAACGTAGAGATAAACCAAGCGTCTTAGCTCGCCGAACGTAGAGCTAGACCAAGCTGGCTTAGCTCGCCGAACGTAAAGCTAAACCAAGCTGGCTTAGCTCGCCGATCGTAGAGCTAAACCAAGCTGACTTAGCTCGCCGAACGTAGAGCTAAACCAAGCGTCTTAGCTCGCCGAACGTAGAGCTAAACCAAGCGTCTTAGCTCGCCGAACGTAGAACTGAACAAAGCGCCCAGCTCGCCCAAGAGGCGCTGACTTTGCCCCAAGGGTTCTTACCATCCAGATTGCCACACGGCGAGCTGAAAGGGCTCACCCGACTCGACCTACATCGAGCTTAACCAATCCTCGAGTTTCTCTCTCGAGCCTTGATCGCGCTGATTCTCGTTTCGTCTCAATCAGAATTTACGTCGAGATTTTACGATAAAACCGCGAAGTCTTGTTTCTTCGTATAAGTTCGATTCAACGTTTAAAACGGCAACGGTTGACTTTACACCAAAGTTGCCTAAACTATACGAGAGATCTGAACTCTCTAAACGCAATCCGGTTTTACGAAACTCTGCCATGCTAAGTCGAAAATATCCAATCATAAATACATGATTGATTTTTCAATATACAAAGCGCACCTAGTCGGTTAAATAAAACCAGCAGTACGAAGACACAAGAACATGAACTCCGATGGTGAAGTCTTCTCCCCACTCCGATACTCATGTTTGTAATTCGTCGAAGACCGGTAAGTCAAAAGACGAAGAACGAGGAATAGACGGTTCCAAATCATCGATGAAACTAAGGTATGTCCGATTTGAAAATTTTATTAGACTTCTAATTTCTCGTAGGTAAGAAATGAAAACGTCTTGTAAACTGCCGCGAAACCTAGAGAACTTAGAATTTAGAGGATAGTCTAGCATGCTAAGTCGTAAGCAATTTTTGTCTATCTCGCTTTGTTAATCTCTAACCATTCAGGCATAACTCGCAAACCGATCCAATCTCTCGTACAACCGAGAAACGATCGCCACGCATTCGAACGTACTAATTTCCTAAAAGAAAGAAGGAGCTAGAGACGCTGACGTCGTCTTAAAATCGACTCGCTCCTAGAATTTTCGTAAATCAGACATACTCCAAGTCATCGCCAATCTACCACCGGCTTTAACCAACCTGGATTATCGATCATCCGAATCCTTCAAAAGAAACTCATCTTTTCTGTTTTCGTCGAATATTCTCCCTCGCATCGAGAAAACGCTTTCTATCAAGCAAACCCTCGCCAAAACAAGCAGAAAAATATTCGAACAATGCAACGCCTCGTCAAAATCATCCCAAAAGCAAACGACCATCTAAGAACCGTCTAAACGCTAAAGACTGATCCAAACCATCGGGGAAATAATCTCGAGGAATATACAGCATCTCTCGTCGCAATCATGCGGTTGGAAAATCTCTGCGAAACTTCAGAGTGAAAGTCGATGATTTGCCGAAGTCATAAAGACCTTCTCGAACTTGATAGAACAAGTTTCGTATAAGAATCGAAAAATTATACGAGAAATCTTTACGTGTCAAAGCATTGATCTCATTCTCCGTTGAACCAAGTGAGTTACTGAATAATGTCAAGAACATTTGCGGCGAAAGAAAAATCGAGAACACAAAGCAGCAATAGAGAACACGTCCTCCCTTCTCGCCGACTGATCCTATTGCTGATCATGTGATTCATTCCGTCTGAGAAACCCGTTAAAAAATTTTCCGACTAGATCTCGGTGAAATAACTTTTGGTAAAACTCCGCGAGTGAGTCCGAAAAAACTATCACCGAAGAATCAAAAACTAAGCGGAAAGGTTTCTCGAAAAATCTGCGGAAATATTGTTAACCCAATGCGTCGTGCCGATTTACTAAATTCATCGCCCGTTACTTACGCGAGAAATCCTTCGTATAGTCAGGATCATGTCATAACGAAGTAACTTTCGAAAGTAAACGTAACAGGTTTTTCGAAAAGTACTTTCCTTATAGCAAAAACCAAGCTATACGATCCGACACTGAGCGACCAATCTAAACTTTACTTCCTCGCGCCACGATCTGAAAGATCTCACTCTTTAGCCCTTCTGTTCACGAGCATCCGCTCTCATTCCTCCCAATTACATCCCGGAGTGAAACCGCCCCGCAAGCAACTCCGCACGAGCTCTGCATCGAGCCTCTTAGGCTTTGTCTCCCTCGAGTAAAAAAAAAAAGAAACAACTTCCATACAAAGGAAAAATTATACGAAACTTTCATCTTATAAGTCAAACTTAAAACAGAAAAGTGTCTTCTACAACCACGGGCAAACTTGGCGTACCAAGCTCGGCAACCGCTACTTGGGCCTCGTCCGACCACGCTTCACTTCAATGCCAAGTTTACAGGCAGACTCGACCTTATCGATAGCACGAAAGTGTCGTGGTCTAACCCTCTACCAAATACGACCTTGGCTGTGCGGCTGAATACAACCTTCACGCCAAGCCATTATATTCAACGGATAATGCAAACTTGTCGAAAATCGGTTAATTTCTGTATTCTAACGATTCACTCTATTCTCGAAGCAAGTTTCCTACAAAATCCGACGTGTAAGAAAACGCTCCCGAAGCCGTACGAATATCGGAAGGTCAACAAAGCACCGTAATGAAAAACGCTTCGTTTCGGGGAAACAACTTACGCGACCTCTCGGTCCTAGTTGCTCTATCACAAATCATAAAACTACTTAACATCCAAACAGGAATGTAAGTTTTAATTGGGAATATCCGCAAACAAACCAAAGTGTTCCTGCAAAGCAGGGTTAAGACAAAACCCCCGCAACACCGCGAAACATCTTCGAGCCCGCAAACGTTTCGAACACGAAACACGGCATATAAAATAAAAACCAGCTTTCGGCACTGCGAGATGTCGCAGACTCCCAGAGAATAGTTTTTCGATACAAATACATTCCTCGATAAAGTCATTTTCTTGGAAGACCTGACAGTCCATCCGCGACTATAAAAATACGCAAAACTTCTTAACGTGCGTATCCTTCGCAAAGGCCAAAACAACTTAAACATTTAAATTTTTTGTTGCTGATCACAACACACTCGCAACAGTCCTAAACAAACTTAAGTTATCTCGCAGAGATAGCTCTCGAACACCCGACACAAGGGTAATAGCGCTATAAAAGAAATCAAAACTTTTGGTCAGCACTTCCAGGCAACTTAGAAATTGTTCCCGGTGAGATGCTCGGTTCCAACCAGACGAATCGTATAAGCCAAGAACCTATCGCGGATTCTAAATCGGTATGGAATCAGGTTAAAATCGCAACAGGCAAAACGAAAGCCGACTAGTCATCGCACAGCCTCAATCCGAAAGTAAACCTAGGTCTTGCCCTAAACCCAGCACACTGGTCTCTAACGTCTCAAGGCATGAATCGAGATCATAAAGGCATGTCTCTTTGTCTATATCTAAACGCTCAATCGATTTACTAAACATCCTAAAACCAGCAAACGAACAAGGCGATCCACAAAGGAAAAGGAATGCGAGACGACAACTCGTGGACCTCCCTCAATATCAACTCATATTCTTCCCTCTACATTCATACGAATTCAAACACGCTCTTAAAAACGCAAAATGATTTTTAGTAAAGCCGCAAAAGCGGCAAGGACTCAGAGCCGCACACGGCCAGTCCGAAAACTATGACGGCCACGCTCGGCCAGACCAAACGGCTTACGAGGCTAGTCTCAAGGCCGACAAAGGTCCAATAAAAGATGCCATTGACATCAATATGCTACACGACATATAACTAGACCGTAAAGGTCTTGCTAGGAAACAGGTCATCGAACCTTAACTCCAAAACGAACTACGAAAGGCTTGATCCCTCCAATAGGGTACGTAGGCAGCCTTCACAAGGCGCAGCCCTAATCTTAAACGCTTTCCGCTTCCTGGAGAATGGAAAGATCACTCTCAACGAACCTTTCCAACCATTAATTCGCCTAACTTAACTAAAACTGGCTAACCACTCGCGAGAACCTTACGCTAGAAGCTCAAGATTCTAGCGAGCTGGGGGGTTAACTATTGGTGTCAAAATCAGTCACGACGGAATCAATGGACAAAACTCTCCGTAAAAGGATAAAAAAGTCATTTTATAAAACTCGAGAAATCGTTTTATAAAACTCGAGAAATCGTTTTACAAAACCCGAGAAATCATTTTATAAAACTCGAAAAATCGTTTTTTAAAACTCGAGAAATTGTTTTATAAAACTCGAGAAATCGTTTTATAAAACCCGAGATCCTTTTATAAAACTCGAGAAATCGTTTTATAAAACTCGAGAAATCGTTTTATAAAACTCGAGAAGTCGTTTTATAAGAATCGAGAAATCGTTTTATAATTCTCGAGAGGTCATTTTATAAAACTCGAGAAGTTGTTTTATAAAACTGGAGAAGTCGTTTTATAAAACTCGATAAGTCGTTTTATAAAACTCGATAAGTCGTTTTATAAAACTCGAGAAGTAGTTTTATAAAACCCGAGAAGTCGTTTTCTAAAACTCGAAAAGTCATTTTATAAAACTCGAGAAGTCATTTTATAAAAACTCAAGAAATCGTTTTATAAATCCAAAAGCGATTTCCGAACAAAGGAAATCCGCGGAAAACTCGGAAGATCGTTATCTCGGAAGAACAAAACAAACTTCGATTACATGATCGTCCGAGTTAAGTACAAAACCGCAAAAAACAAAAACTGCCGTAAAATGGAAGCTAGTCCCGACACGACTAGCTCGCCGAACGGCGAGTTGACCCAGTCGGCCAAGCTCGCCTTTCGGCAAGCTAGTCTCATCCCGACTAGCTCGCCTTTGGGCGAGCTAGAAGCTTCCTAGGTAGCTCGCCGAACGGCGGGCTGAGCCAAGCGGGCGAGCTAGAAGCTTCCCAGGTAGCTCGCCGAACGGCGGGCTGAACCAAGCGCCTAGCTCACCCAAGAGGCGCTGACTTTCTACCAAGGGTTCTTATCGCCTAGCTCGCCATACGGCGACCTGGCCAAGCCGAACTAGCTCGCCGTACGTCGAGCCGACCATCCTGAGCCTTGTGGGAACCAAAATTCACCAACTTTCAATGAATCATAAATAAGGAAACTTTGAGTAAACCCTAAGTTTCCAGAGGACCCGGCTATATGCAGAACCGCACAACGGTAATTAAGAAAACGATGAACTTGAAATTAAAGTAAGGATGAACGAGATTGAGAGCAAGAAGGTTTTTATTCTGAATCTGCGTAAGAACTGTTACAACGAGAGAGGCCTTAGCTGCGTGAGCCGTTGGCGAAATCCCTAACTCTAGAAGTCAAAGACCGAAAACACTAGTTGAGACGCAGCTCACTAACAGAAAACGAAAATATTCCCTAATGCTAAGTTTGGTGAAGAAAGCTCTGAAAATCGTGTTCCTGCTTCTGCCCTTGCCTCTTGCTTATATACTCCTCTCCTCGGCGGTTTAGTCTTTCCATTTCGCCCGGATTCGAGTTTATCGAGAATCTTCCATTTATCTCGATCCTTCCTTTTTTCCGCGGAAATCTTTTATTTATCTTCAAACTTGCCATTTATCTTCAAACTTGAGATTTATCTTCCTTCTGCGAGTAAGCCGTAAATCGTTATCGTATCTACGGGTTATATTTCATTAAGATCGCGAGATGGGCTTTTATCGTGTTTTAGGACCTTTCAGGCCTTTTTGCGATAAATCCGTTTTGCGAATTTGCACGAGATCGTTTCCTGATCTGATGCCATTTTTAGTAAATTCCCCGAGTTCATCGTAAAGTTTAGCTACGTTCGTTTCTCGGTTAATCGTTGCCGTTCTTACGATTCACTCGACGTTTTTGTTAAAAACGCATTTTTTACGATTTCTACGAAAAATCTGGAATAAATCGTATTGTTTAGGAAATGTTTGGTGTTTCGTTTAACCGTTGTCGTTTTATATGATTTCCTCGAGTTCTTTTCGAGAAAACAAAGTTTTACGGTTTTTATCATAAAACTCGAATGATAGGACGGATCAAGAAGAAACGGGAGACATTTTGACCGTGGTTAGGAACACGACCGTGTCGAAGGACGTAAGCCTTGAATCGAGGATGCGGGAGATCGAGGCTCGGGATGGTCGGTTCAACGTACGGCGAGCCGAACCGGACCGGCTCAGCTCGCCGTTTGGCGAGCTGCCCGGGAAGCTTCCAACTCACCGTTGGGCGAGCTAGTTGGGACGAGACTAGCTCGCCGACTAGCTCGCGTTTTATGGCGGTTTTGTTTTACCGAGATAACGATCTTCCAAGTTTTCCGCGGATTTCTTTTGTTCGGAAAACTCTTTTGGATTTAAGTTAGGCGGAATTAATGGTTGGAAAGGTCCGTTGAGAGTGATCTTTCCATTCTCGAGGAAGTGGAAAGCGTTTTAAGATTAGGGCTACGCCTTGTGAAGGCTGCTTACGTACCCTACCGGAGGGATCAAGCCTTTCGTAGTTCGTTTTGGAGTTACGGTTCGTATGACCTGTTTCGCAGTGAGACCTTTACAATCTAGTTATGTTTCGTGTAGAAATTATCGAGCATATTGATGTCGATGGCATCAGTTTGCGTTTTTTAAGAACGTGTTTTTATTCGTACGAATGTAGCGGGAAGAATATGAGTTGATATTGAGGGAGGTCCGTGAGTTGTCGTCTCGCATTCCTTTTCCTTTGTGGATCGCCTTGTTTGTTTGCTCGTTTTAGGATGTTTAGTAAATCGAGTGAGCATTTAGATATAGACGAAGAGACATGCCTTCAGGATCTCAATTCATGCCTTGAGACGTTAGAGACCAGTGTGCTGGGTTTAGGGCAAGACCTAGGTTTACTTTCGGATTGAGGCTATGCGATGACTAGTCGGTTTTCGTTTTGCCTGTTGCGATTTTAACCTGATTCCATACCGATTTAGAATCCGCGATATGTTCTCGGCTTATACGATTCGTCTGGTTGGAACCGAGCATCTCACCGGGAACAATTTCTACGTTGCCCGGAAGTGCTGACCAAAAGTTTGGATTTGTTTTATAGCGCTATTACCCTTGTGTCGGGTGTTCGAGAGTTATCTCTGCGAGATAACTTAAGTTTGTTTAGGACTGTTGCGAGTTTGTTGTGATCAGCAACAAACTTTTTAGGTGATAGATGTTTACGTTGTTTAGGCCTTCGCGAAGGATACGTACGTTAAGAATTTTTGCGTATTTTATAGTCGCGAACGGACTGTTAGGTCCTCCAAGAAAATGACTTTATCGAGGAAAGTATTTGTATCGAGAAACTGTCCTTCAGGCGTTTGCGACGTCTCACAATGCCGAAGATTGGTTTTTATTTTACATTCCGCATTTCGTGTTCGGAACGTTTGCGGGCTTGAAGATGTTGCGCGATGTTGCGAGGGTTTTTCTTAACCCTGCTTTGCAGGAACGCTTTGGTTCGTTTGCGGATATTCGCAGTTAAAACTTACATTCCTGTTTGGATGTTAAGTAGTTTTATGATTTGTGCTAGAGCAATTAGGACCGAGAGGTCGTGTAAGTTGTTTCCCCGAAATGAAGCGTTTTTTGTTACGGTGCTTTGTGAAGTGATGACCCTCCGAGATTCGTACGGCTTAAGGATCTCTGTTACGAGTGTTTTCTTACACGTCGGATTTTGTAGGCAACTTGCTTCGGAAATAGAGTGAATTGTGAGAATACAGAACTTAGCCGATTTTCGACAAGTTTGCAATATCCGTTGAATGTATTGGCTTGGCGTGAAGGTTATATTCAGCCGCACAGCCAAGGTCGTATTTGATAGAGGATTAGACCATAACACTTTCGTGCTATCGATAAGGTCGAGTCGGTTTGTAAACTTGGCATTGAAGTGAAACGTGATCAGACGAGGGCCAAGTAGCTGTTGTCGAGCTTGATATGCTCAGTATGCCCGTGGTTGTAGAAAACTTTTTTCCGTTTTAGGTTTGACTTATACGATGAAAGTTTCGTATAATTTTTCCTTTGTTCGTATGGAAGTTGTTTCTTTTTTTACGCGAGGGGGACAGAGCCTAAGAAGCTCGATGCAGAGTTCGTGCGGAGTTGTTCACGGGGTAGTTTCATTCTGGGACGTAACCGGGAGCAATGAGGGCGGATGCTCGTGAACCGAAGGGGTAAAGAGTAAGATCTTTCAGATCGTGGCGCGAGGGAGCAAAGTTTAGATTGGTCGCTCAGTGCCGGATCGTATAGCTTGGTTTTCGCTATAAGCAAAGTACTTTTCGCAAAACCTGTTACGTTTACTTTCGAAAGTTACTTCGTTATGACATGATCCTGACTATACGAAGGATTTCTCGCGTAAGTAACGGGCGATGAATTTAGTAAATCGGCACGACGCATTGGGTTAACAATGTTTCCGCAGATTTTTCGAGAAACATTTCCGCTTAGTTTTTGATTCTTCGGTGATAGTTTTTCGGAGTCACTCGTGGAGTTTTACAAAAATTTATTTCACCGAGATCTAGTCGCAAAATGTTTTAGCGGGTTTTCTCGGACGGAATGAATCACATGATCAGCAATAGGATCAGTCGGCGAGAAGGGAGGACGTATTCTCTATTGCTGCTTTGTGTTCTCTATTTTTCTTTCGCCGCAAATGTTCTTGACATTATTCCGTGACTCACTTGGTTTGACGGAAAATGAGATCAATGCTTTGATGCCTAAAGATTTCTCGTATAATTTTTCGATTCTTATACGAAACTTGTTTTATCAAGTTCGAGAAGATCTTTATGACTTCGGAAAATCATCGAGTTTCAATCTGAAGTTTCGCAGGGATTTTCCTACCGCATGACTGCGACGAGAGATGCTATATAGTTCTCGAGATTATTTCCCAGACGGTTTGGATCAGTCTTTAGCGTTTAGACGGTTCTTAGGTTGTCGTTTTCTTTTGGGATGATTAAGTGTGGGAGTCGATTTCACCCTACTGTCAAATAAATCGTAAAAAAGGAAACTTTGGGAAAACCCTAAGTTTCCAGAGGAACCGGCTATCTGCGAGAACCGCACAACGAAAATAAGATGACGAAAATACTTAGAATTAAAATTAGAATAAACGAAAACAGAGAGCAAAGAGGTTCTTATTCCGAATCTGCGTTGAACTGGATACAAAAAGAGTAGCCGAAAACGTATGAACTTAGAAAACCCTAATTGAGACGCAGCTCGATAACAGAAAAACGGAAAGATTCCTAAATGCTAATTTTGGTGGTGAGAGCTCTGAATTTCGTGTGTATGCTTCTGCCCTAGACCTCCTCTTTATATACTCCTCATCTTGGCTATCCGATCTTTCCATTTCGCCCAGATTTGACTTAAATCGGGAACTTTCCATTCTTCTCGATCCTTCCTTTTCTTCTGCGGAAATCTTC